>PVHX01015457.1:0-46633 GCA_004024805.1 Geosciurus inauris
GTAAAATCACAAGAACTTACAGGTGAATTAGAGTAACCAAAAGTGAAGCATCACAGTCTTGGGTTCCAACTGGAGGCTGTTTACCAAGGTAGGCGAGGGTAAATAGAGGAAGCACTAGGTGCAGAAGAAATCAAAGGCTGCATTTTGGATTTCAAGCCTGAGAGACTGACATCGAAGGGAGTAATCAAGTAAGGTTACATATTTGAGTTTGAAGTTCTCAGTCCAACTATCCTACGCCTTAGGCCAGAATGATAAAAACATCAAATATACAAAAATCACTGATGATGTGGAATGTGGGGACAGAAACTACTGGGTTCTCTTGGAGAATCTATGATTAAGTAGCCTAGGGGGAAAGGAAGTTCCCACCAAAGGCTTAGAAAGCCCTCATACCCTAAGTGAACAGTGCTCAGAAGGATCTGAGAAAGGGTGTGTATGTAGGAGGGTCTTTTATCTGTCTGGACAGTGAGCTGTAGGAACTCTGCCTGCTTCATTTCAGTTTTTTACCCATTCACTAAAAATCCAAAGCAATTGGCTTTGGCTTTTCAATATACTCCACATTCCTAAAAGTCCAGAGGTCTGCTCAGGGTAACTAAGGAGTCATGGATAAAGATGATCAAGCATGGAGAAAAACATTAACTCACAAGTCAGATTCTAGACGTGTCAAAGTTCCTTTTCAATCCAGTTAGTTGCTCCCAGAGGCCAACCCAATGCCAGTATAGAAATGTAGCATGGGGAACAGCAGAGCAGTGACCATGCTTCCTGGGTAGGATGATGTCCCACAGGAGCCTTGTCATTTTGCCTACTTTAGTGTTTACTAAGCTGTTTTAATCTAAGCATTTGATGTCTCTGCTCCCACACCTAGGCTTCTAGAGGAAAAATACATATGTATCAACGAAAAGGATAATGCTTAACTTCAACTGGGTTAATGCTGCCCAGCAATCTTGTGTTTCTCATCAGCTTCTACTCCATTCTCTTCTACATCCGCCCTAAACTTTCAATAATCGCTCTAGATGATCTTATTTCTAACTTCACTAAAAAAATAAAATTATTGGGTAAGCTACCTAAACATCCTAACCCCTTATAATGGGCTGTTTCCTTTATATCTTATATCCCAATCCTGCCCCATCTCCATCAAACCACCTATTATCTGTAGTCTCCCCTCTTTTTCACTCAACATGTGAGCCTGTTCAAAATCTTGTATTTTAAAAGCAAAAACCACTCCTCAAAGTCATCCCCAATCTACCCTCTTACTGGCCTTGCTTGTTCAGACTGGTTTCAGTGCTTCTTCACCTCCCACTTACATTTTACAGTTTTATCATACAGATGCACAGTTTAGAGGCAACAGATAAACAAGGCATCATGCCCCAAACAGGCTTTACCTCTCTTCCCTGTCCCCCTCCGAAAATAGTTTAAATCTTTTCATTGGTTGTTTGGTATCTTCCTGTTTAAAAATAAGCCGACACTGGCTTCTGCTTCTACTGTGAGTTTCAGGCACTGGAACTCACCTCCTACTGCAGAGGCAGGGGATTTAGCTCACTCCCCTCTTCCACCAGGTTCACACATTCCCTCCTCTGTGTGCTGACTGGATTAAGACTTAGATACAGGGGCTGGGATTGTGGCTAAGTGGTAGAGCGCTTGCCTAGCACGTGTGAGGCACTGAGTTTGATCCTCAGCTACTGTGCATGAAGTCTTGGTATCCTTTTCCTCTTACATCCAATAATTTTATCAAGGAACATCCTCCCCAATCTCGGCTTGTTCCCTTATCTTACCACATTATAACCTACAATAACTTCCAGTAGTTTCTGGAGAAAAGCAGAAGGAAAATTGTAGGCAGGAAAAGGAAAAAAAGGGTGGGGAGGAGAGACATGAAAATGCCCTTAATTTCTAGGCTGGAAATCATTTCCCCCAATTTCTTAAGGGATGGCTCCACAGTACAGCTGTTCTATCATCTGGGGACATTTTGATTCCTCTCTGTGTATAACATTTTTCTTTCTGGGAACTTATTGGAATTTTGTCACTAATATTCTGAAAATCTCACAACTTACTCATTTCTGTAGTGTAGCAGTTACCATGCTTGCCTGACACAACATACTTGCTGGAGGTCTATTTTTACCCATTTTGCTGGGTACTTCACAAGTCATTTCAATCCAGAAGCTCATGTCATCAGTTCTGGTAATATTTTTTTCATCTCCTAGCCTTTGTTTTCTATTTATGATTTGGCAAGAAAAAACATGTACCATCATTTTTATTCCTCACAATTTACACAAATGATATGTACTGTACACACTACAGCCCAAGTTGCTTTTTCTATTTAATGACTCTAGATGATCTTTCCGTATTAGCCTGTGTGAAGACAGAAGCTCAACTGCTTGGTGGTGGTGGTTGTTTTTTTAATTTTTAGTTTTTTTGTTTTTGTTTTTTTTTTTGGTACCAGGGATTGAACTCAGGGGCACTGAACCACTGAGCCACATCCCCAGCCCTATTTTGTGTTTTATGTAGAGACAGGGTCTCACCGAGTTGCTTAGCGCCTCGCCGTTGCTGAGGCTGGCTTTGAACTCGCGATTCTCCTGTCTCAGCCAATTTTTAGTTTTTGATACTGGGGATTGAACCCAGGGGCACTTGACTACTGAGCCAATCCCCAGTCCTTTTAAAAACAACAACAAAAAAACAGACAGGGTCTCACAGAGTTGCTTAGTGCCTGGCTAAATTGCTGAGGCTGGCTTTGAACTCCTGATACTCCTGTCTCAGCCTCCAGAGCCACTGGAATTACAGCCATGTGCCATGCATCCAGCTTAAATTCTTGTTTTCTGATCTTTGTTTTTGTCATTTTCTCAACTGATTATCTTTCCAAAAATTCTATTGGGTTTTTCACTTCTTTCACATATTTTACTCCAAACATTCACATACATAAAGTGATCCTGTTATTTCATGGATGCACTATCTTCTCTTATTCTTTAATTACATTAAAGATACTTAGATGCTTTCTTCTCCTTGAATAGACAATTCCCTTCAAGTTGATTCTTTGGTTTTCATATTCAACTTTTATCCTGGGGATGTGGCATGGTTTAGATGCCAAAGCTAATATGAGACAATGCAAGAATGTTAAGAGATGAAAACTAGATTGAGAGTTTTAGCCTAATCCGTGGATTAATCCAATGATATGGATTAACTGTGTGGTGACTGAAGGACGGTAGGGTGTGGCTAGAGGAAGTTTTATCCCTGGTGAGCAGAGCTCTTTCTCTGCTTCCTGATTGCCATGCCTTGAGCTGCATTCTTCCACATACCCTTCCATCATGATGTTCTGCCTCACTTTGGGACTGGAGCTGTGGAGTCAGCCATTTACTGACTGAGACCTCTGAAAACATGAGCACAAATATACTTTTTTTTCTTCTAAATTGTTCTTGTCAGTTCTTCTGGTCACAGTGACAAAAAACTGACTAAAACAAGGTGGTTTCCAGATGTCTGTCAATCCCTGGTTAACTGCTCCTAGTTGAGGGCTGAACACTGAAGCCATGATGAACAGGAAGCACCTGGGTGGGGCTTGTCAGCTGCAATCTTACTCCTTTGGGTGAAGTGATTGGCCTGTCTCCTTAGGAACTCCAATGTCATTGTCAGCATTTCCACTGAAGCTAGGTGAATTCCCTACAGAAAAATCTCCATTTTCTACCTTAAGGACAAATATATACTTTCCAACTTGGAAATTTTTGTGACTGCTATCTCTTACTTTCTTTGCCCTTACGGTTTAAAAAAAGAAAAACCACCTTCTCTGTCATTTTAGTATGACTTCAGAAGAATCCAAAGCAAACTCGTATGATTAATTCATCAAATTACCCCAAGTTCTTCACTCACATCTGAGCCTACTGCAGTCTGGCTTCCAGCCTGACCAAAATTGATCAGCTAACATCATTGGTGACTTTCACTGTCAGTTTCAGTAACATCGTTCTGCCTTTATTTCACCTGGTCTCTTTAAAGCATTGGATGTTCCAGTCCACCGCCTTCCTCGAATTCAGTTACAACTCCCCCTATGGTGGTGGCCATTCCTCCTGAGTGAGCTGCCACTCTTCTTCACAAAACCCCCTTGCTTTCTTTAACTCCAAGTCTCATGTTCCTCAGGCTTCTTGGACCTCTGCTCTTCTCATTCTTAACACCTTCCTAGGACAAACTCATTAAAACCCTAGAACTTAACAAATGCATATGGATAATCTAAAATCTCTGTTTACAGCCTAAGGTGCTTTGCTGAAATACAGATGTGTTTCACAGTTGCCTGCTGGACTTGAGTTTCTCACAAGCACCTACAAACACAATATTTTGAATGTCAACATCATCATTGTTTTTACACAAACCTACACCTCCCTTCTCAGTGGAGGGTGCCCTCATCTACATGGTGAACCATCCAGAAAGTGGATATTGAGATTCTATTACCAAGTCACCACACCCACCTAAACACGAAGACCTATTAAGTCTACCTCTTCCTCCTTTTTTGGTACCAGGGACTGAACCCAGAGGTTCAATCCACTGAGGTATTGAGCCACATCCTCAGCCCTTTTTATTTAGAGACAGGGTCTCACTAAGTTGCTTAAGGTCTTAGTGCTGAGGCTGGCCTCAAACTTGCGATTCTTCTGCTTCAGTCTCCTGAGTTGCTGGGATTATAGGTGCTCGCCACCATGCCTGGCTTATTCTATCTTCTTGATATCAAGAACAGTTCATCAGAATTACTTGTATGACTTGTTAAATATCAACTCCTGGGACTCAAACCTAGAGTTTCTGACCTCTAAGTCTGAAGTGGCAGCTAGAGATTTTACTTCTAGCAAGGTCCCGAGTGATGCCAATGCTGCCTATCTGGAGGCCACACTTTCAGAATCTCGGATCTATGTGTCCATTCCTTAATCTCCAGCCCTAGTCATATCCTGTTAATATCCTGTTTTTTATTGACCTGACCTTCTTAAAACATCCTCCATCCTCCAAACTATATCTGGAATGGTCTTCCTAAAAAAGATCTGATGTCAGAAGACCCTGGGCTCATTTGGTTTAATTTGTAGAATAATGTGGTGAATTCTTTGGTGGGGCAATGTCTACTCTTTCACCTGTCATCAGCATCCTACAACAGCCAATGTCCAAAACGTTAAACACCAAATCCATGGATGTGTTGCCAATGGTCATTTCTGTAAAAATTCACAACTTTATTACAACATCCACAAGTCTAGTGAACTGGGTACCACGTTCCCATCTCTCCCGTATATGCTCCCATCCCCTCCACAGTGGCTGCCCACCTCCACTTTCCCTTGCAAGTATTTCTGATCTCTTCAATTGTACCTGCAGGAAAAACAAGAAGTCTAGCTACTGTCACTTTACACGTATATTTTATGTATAATGCTGCTACCCAGTTTAAACTGTGAGCCCCGTAATGACAAAGACTCATACTATGTCATATACAGTGTGACTCCCCATGGCATGAAAATCTCGTGCTCTGTTTGGTATATTATGTGAAAAGTGACAAGCTGCTGAAAAGAAAAACCGGTAAAAAGTAAAAGTTTAAAAATGACAGTGCTAAAGCTAGATGTCACAGTGGCATGCCAGCACTGCAATGCCTGTTTAATTGAAACCTTGTAATAAAAGTTTAAATACATAAAATGTTTTTTGTTTTTTGTTTTTTATCAAAAGAACATCCCCCACTTCCCTGACCTGATGCATATGGAGGATAGGCAAGTGGAAACTGGCTATCTGTAGAGAACAGAGAAATGGCAGGTCCAACTCTGGTTGGGTTCCTCTTCCCCAGAAAATGCTCTGTGATTGAATTCAGAGTCTCAGTTGAGCAGGAACCCTACCCATGCTGGCTTTCTTCAGCACTTGGGAGTCCACGGCAAGCCCCTCTGTGCACGGAGACCACTCGTCTTATTCTCAGAAGACAAGGAAGAGCAGGGCTTCGTGCCTGGGCAGCACTATGTTTTCCACAGTGCGCTCCATGGAGCGCACCTGCTCTGGAGAGGCAGTCAAGAATGCCAAAGGCCCGATCCGCTGCTCTGCACAGGAGTGACAGAGGTAGCCACCCTTGTTTTCCTTCCTGTTGCTCTGTGGTGATAGATGAGAAAAAGAGGTAAGGGAAAACCCCAAGGATGAGGATTTTTCTACTACAAAACGATTCATTACTATCAGAGCTGTCCAGGGACAAGGCACCATAATTCTATGTTTTCAGACCCGTGCAAACCTTCAGAGGTAACACTTCCCACAGCACCATCATCAATAGACTTAACTCTACCAAATTCCCTTAAGGTAGTAACTGCAATTTATCCAGTAAAGAGATGAAGAACTGAGGGTTGAGAATGTAGCTCAGTGGGTTTGATCCCCAGCACAAAGAAGGGAGGGGGAGAATACAGCAAGAAAAAAATGAACTGAGCCCTCCAGGTAAACAGTTGTCCTCTGAAGTGTCAGGTCACAGCCTCATCTCCCAGACAGGAGGGCTTCAGCTCGTCCAGACAGCACTACCCATCCTGACTCCACATTATACTGTGTGGCCAACGGCAGACCTCGTATCTGTGATGCTTCACACGTGTCAAGTCTTCAGGAAGGATTACACAAATATCTCCTTTATCTTCCTCACCCAAAATCCAGGCAAACACACAGCACTCAAGCACTAAAATGCACATGACTGAATTAAATTCTACAGACAGCAAACATACATAAGTGATGGGCAGCTTCTTCATGGTGAGGACGGTGTCCACAGGGATGGCATTGTTGCACTGACCCACACAGCAGCGAACCACTCCTGTTTTTAAAACATTACTTGTCAGCTCTGCTTGCAAGAAGTACTCCTGAGAAGAAAAGAGGAAGAGATCAACAGCAATACCTCCGCTTGAACAATTATGAAGCTGTAAACTCCCTTTGGACATATCCAGAATGAGAAAAACACTGCCTCTCCTACTTTCCCCAAGTTTCTCTAACTACTTCTGTCACCAAAGCTACTGCCAAGAGAGAATACTCAGGCTAGTCCGATAAGCTTCTCGGTAAAATTATCAGTTTTTTAAAAAAAGATTTAAAGGACAAACTTGCGAAAACTACTGGTTACAATGGTATTTCAGGACTACTTCTAGGTTATATCTTACACTAACCCATCCCCAACTGCACCAGTAGAAAATTATTTATATATTCACTTTACAACACAGGGAAGCTGAAAGCACGAACGTTAGAACATTAAAAAACCTTTCCTAATAAGCCCTGCATGTTTGCATCCCTCAGGCCACTGGCTGACCAGGCTGACCCTAAGCCTCAAGCTCCTTTATTTGTCAAATGCAAAACAACATGGTACCTACTTCATACGGTTGCTGTAAGAAACACAGAAGTATGTGTAGAGTGTTTCTGTCTGGCAAAGGTGAGCACCCAGATAAAATGCTGATCATCTCCTAAACTGAGCCATGAGGTCCGAGACCTGCCAGAGATGCTGCTACCCTCAAGGAGTTCCACACAGTGGTGGTGTACTAGCAGGGCTGCAAAGTATCTGCCCATCAATAAATGATAACTTCGTGTTTTCTGAACTACAACTGGCTACTTATAGATTTTTCCCCCACAACTATGCTGCACATTTTGATTTATTGTTTTTCTCTTTTGGAGAACCTGCCTACCTGCTACAGAAAAGAACAGAAAACATAAACACTCAAGTTTTAACCAATGTTCATGGACAACTGACAGTTATGAAATCTTTTTTTAAAATAAAAGTATAGATCTTGTTGAAGTCCCTTTGCCTGTTTTCTCCATTCTCTTTCCCAGAAGCAACCAGCACCATGACTCGGGCATGCATCCTTTCTGACCCGTCCCAAAATAGTTCTTCACCTTTACATACATATCCCAGAACATAAGGCAGCATTTTATGCGTGTGTGTTTTCATAAATGTCATCCTTTTTGTCTCCCTCTCACCTAGTCCATTTTTCTCAAGTGCTAAACTCAATCCTAGAATTCTTTCACATTTCATCTATCCCTTTTCTTAATGTGGATATTCAGGTTGTTTCCAAATATTTCCAGCAACAGCAATGAATACTTCTGTACGTGTTTCTACTGCATGAATTTCTCCAGGGCTGGATTTCAAATTTTTCTGACTCATATCAAAATTTCACAAATGCACACATATATAGGAAATTAAAATAAAAATTTTGTGAAATGCTACTGAACCTCACATGCAATGTATCTTTTAAGATTTTATGTCATTTCACTTTTTTAAAAAACTTGTCAAAATCCACAAAATTAACTGCATAAATCATTGATGAACCACAACCTACACTTTGAAAAGTACTGCTCTAGAGCGGCAGTGCAGCTTGGTCTCAGGGCTCTTTATGCTACTAAACATCACGGACTCCAAGGAGATTATGTATATGTACATTGTTAATATTTGCCATGTTACAGGTTTAAACTAAGAAATTTTTTAAATATTCTCTTTAAAAATAACAGTAGCCACCAGGTTCAGTGGCATATGCCTGTAATCTCAGTGGCTCGGGAGACTGAGGTAGGAGGACTGAATTGTTCAAAGCCAGCCTCAGCAAAAGCAAGGTGCTAAGCAACTCAGCGATACCCTGTCTCTAAACAAAATACAAAACAGGGCTGAGGATGTGGCTCAGTGATTGCATGACCCTGAATTCAATCCCTGGTACGCCCCACCCCCCAAAATAACAACAGCCCATTACATTAACCTATTTTTTTAAACAAACATATTAAAAAAAACACTTCGAAGAGTAGCATTATTTCACATTTCTGCCAATCTCCTTTAATACCTAGTTTGATAAAAGACAACTGAACTCTCATCTCTGCTTCTGCATACTGTCTGTGCTGCCATCACATGTCAGGTAGCCTCTGGGACGCCACTTAGGAAAGTATTAGAATGAAAAAGCACAAATAACACCATAATATCTGCAAACACAGTTATGATTATATGTACAATGTGTACTATAAACAGTGTTAGATGTGTAATATGTGCTAACTGTGCATCGCATACAACATAAAACATACGTATACTAGAAACAGTATACAATGCACATATGGTATACATACTGTGAACATAGTATCCATGTCATAAAGATAACACATACTGTAAATAGTGTGTGTCACATATGCAATATGTATGAACAATATGAACATACTTTGGCTTTGTAGAATCCTGGAGGTAAATCTGACTGTATCAAAATGTACTATATTTCAATGTGATAAAATAATAGCTAACATTTCCTTAACCTGTTAAAAACATCCTTTGAGGTACAGTTATAGCCATTATTGTACTTTCACAGAAAATAAAACTGAGGCAAAGTGGTCAATGTGCCCTTGGTCACCAAGGTGTGAGTGGAAGAACTGGGATGCGGACCAGACCTAGGTTCTTTACTGTGACCACCCACAGAAGGGAAGCACACTCCTTTCATCCACTCAGCAAGCACTTGCTAAGCACCAACTATGTGCTGGACACTGCCTTGAGGATGTACTTATGAGATTTGCGTTAATAATCTAAGATCTGGACGGCCAAGAACCTGTCTTCTGTGCAACTAGCCTAACCCCACCTCACTTTATATCTTCAAAAATGTAATGGTTTCATATTTGCTTCACTTCCTCAAAACCTTTTTATTTTATTTATTTTAGGGTGCGGGGGATTGAACCCAGGGCCTTGAGCATGCTAGGCAAGCACTCTACCACTGAGGTACATCCCCAAGCACACTTGCTTAGAACTTAAAAGAAACAGATGAACAACAACAAAAAGCTTCTGGTGATTAGATTAGCTATATTTTCTAAGGAGGTGCTACGGTTTGAATGTGTTTTGTCCCCCAAAGGTTCATGTACTGGAATCTTGATTCCTGGAGTGGCAGTGCTAAAGTGGTAGTACCTTTAAGAGACGGTGCCTACTGAAGGTGGTTAGGTCATGGGGCCACTGCCTCAGAAGGGATTAATGCTGATCTCCAGCAGCCAGTGAATTCTCATGAGAATGGGTCGTTATAATGCGAGGTCGCCCCATATACTTGGCCCCTTCTACATATTGCCAGTGTCCTTTCTGTTCCTCCACCATCATACTGTGATGCAACCAGGAGGCCCTGGCCAGGACTCTGCAAACATGCTGTTTGGCCTTTCTAGCCATCAAAATCAAGCCAAATAAACTCCTTAATTTTTTAAAGTACTCTGGCCCCAGATACTTTGTTGTAGCAACACAAAATAGACTAATACAGGAGTCAAAGAACAAGGAGGCTGCCTTATCTGTTTCTGGTTATACAGGAGATCAAAATGGCTTATCAGTCCAGGTAGCAGACTTTATGTCTCTAAAATGCCACGCCCATGGCTCCACCATTCTCAACATGCTTTCATAGCCTCTAAATTAGTTCCCTCACCATCATTCTAGAGTCTTCAACGTCCTCTATGGCCCGCCTTTCTGACCACAGGCTGAACTCAGACACTTCTGCAACAGGATATCCCAACATTTACTCACAGAGTGCAATCAAGAAAAAGCAGGAGTATTCTACCTCATGCAGGGTCTTTCAGACTCAAACATGTGTTTACCCAAACAAGCAGCTTCCCAGGGCTTCCTGAGAGTAACCCTGTGGGCAGACAGATGTCTCCACACCCACTCTCATAAGGGGAACCATTTCTTTAGGTTCCGCATTCTTTTCTTCTCTGGGGAAAACTCACTTCATAATACGTATGTAGCAGCTAACTAACCAGCTTCCAATTAGTTTTAAAAATCCGTTAACTCCTACACATAACTGGTGGGATTCTAAATGATGCAATCTCCAGAGGAATTTCAAAATAGCTGGAAAAATCACAGTTGCATTTGTCTCTATCCAGCAGCTCCAGTTTTAGAAATGTATCCTCCACTGATCTCCCTTCTATTATTATTCTAATTAGTGCATTATAATTATACACACACACACACACACACACACACACACACACACACACACACACACGGGACTCACTGTGGTATATTAATACATGGACATACAACAGTTTGGTAAATTTCATTCGAAAGGTACCTTTCACGGTACACTGGCAAAAACAGAAAGACTCATAGATAAGATTATGTACTATGTCATCATGAAAACAAATGACTGGAAACAACCCTATGTCTATCTGAGGCAGAGAGCATAAGTCACACTACAGTGACAGAGATCACTGTTCAACTGTGCAAGAACTAAGAGCTTTATGAACTGATAGTGATTTCCTCCTTCTTTTTCTTTTCTTTTTTTTTTTCAGTACTGGGAATTGAACCCAAGGTCTAGTACATGCTAGGCAAGCATTCTACCACTGAGCCACATCCCCAGCCCCCTGATGGTGATTTCAACACACACTTCTAAGTGGCAAAATGAGGCACACAACAGTATATACAGAACGTCACATTCTGTGAAAAATAAGAATATGAAAATATATAGTTCTACTAAAATTTACTAAAAGATAAATCAATAACTTATTTTTTCAAAGTAGCTACTAACGGTAGAGAGAGAAGGGGATGGGGTGAAATGAGACTTTCCTTGATACAAAGTTTTGACTTTGAAAACAGGATTCACACATTCAAAAAAGATAAATAAAAAAGAAACAAAGCAATCCCTAAGGGATTATCAACAAACATATCTGCATATTCAATTGGTGATAAAAACCACAGAGGTGGAAAAAACTTACTTCAAATAACTTTAGAACATGGTATTTTGACTATATATCAGTGGAATATATGCCCAGAAATGGAGTTGTTAGGCAATCTTAAACTTCATTCAGTATTTCATTAATCATAATATTGGTATTATTTTGAATAGTATTTTGAAATACACAGAACAGTATAAATAAGTAATTAATAAATACTGCCCAAAACCAATATTTTCAGCAGAAGAGAAAAGATTCAAACATAAAGGAGGAAAACTCCTTTAATGTTAAATCTGAGTGGACTGTAGAATCATACTCCCTGACAGAATGTCAAGGGCTCAAGCGTCGACGGTACAGAGATGGCACCACTCCAAAAACCACAATGCAAAGAGCGCATGAGAAAACTGCCTGCTTTTTAGGGTTCACATTAGTGGTGGTGCACACTTGGTCAAAGAAAAGCTACAAAGACTGTAGCATTGTAAGGGCTGGGACCATGGTTGCTCTCAGGACTCGGGAGAAAGGGTGCTATGACTAGAGGGGCCACCAACCAACATCTGGAATGGGTGGAAGACCTCCTGCTCTGGGGACACTCACTGCATCATTTTAAATTGCTTTATGCCATTTTATATACTTGTATTACATTTAACATCAAAAAGTCTAAATTAAAATATTGGATTGGAACTAACAATATGAACTGATTATTTTTTTCTTTTCAAAAATAAATATCCCTTACCTGTGCAGCAACAAAGGTTTTATTTTAACATTTTATCCAAATGTTTACTTGGATCCTAATTTGAATGAACTACTATTTTTAAAAAATAAGCATTTTTGACATAACTATAAAAGTATGATAATGGATTGGTGGTAGGGCTGCATATTATAATAAATTTCATATGAGAGACAATCTTGGCATCACCGAAAGGGCAAGGGATACGCTGATACCATGTGCCCCTTGGACGTGATGAGACCCAGTGCATAATCCCTATCATGGAGCATTCCTGCCAAAAAGTTTAGCCTGAATCTAGGGAAACCTCTATGGCTAATTTCCAATCACAGGAAATGCAGGGTAGGCAATGGTAGAACAAGTTACACAACCACACAGGAAGCAAATCTAGAATAACGACCATTCCATAGGACAACTGATCCAGCTTCTTCAATAAAACAGGGGCATTAGAAAAGAGGGGATAGGATATTGGATTCCTCTAATTCAAGCAAGCTAAGAGACTAACAACCAAATGTTTATTGGGATCCTGATTTGAACAAATCATGTAAAAATGACGTTTTTTACATAATCATAAAAATAGACTATAGATTGGTATGTAGCAGCCACACATCATTATGAATTTCATAAAATGTGAAAATGGCACTGTGGTTATGGGGAAAAAAATCAATTTTTTTAGAAATGAATACTCCAATAGTTATAGGGGTGACTTATATATGATTGCTTAATGTATTGTTTTCTCAACTTTTTAATATCTCAAATTTTCTGTAAGTTAAAAAAACCTAGCTGGGCACAGTAGTGCATGCCTATAATCCCAGCACTTTGGGAGGCTGAGACAGGAGAATCACTGGTTCAAAGCCAGTTTTAACAATGATAAGGCACTAAGCAACTCAGTGTGACCCTGTCTCTAAATAAAACACAAAAATAGGGCTGGGGATGTGGCTCAGTGGTCGAGCACCCCCAAGTTCAATCCCTAGTACAAAAAAACAAAATGATGTTACCCATGTTGTGAAATGATATTTTTTTCTTTTTCTTTTTAATTTATTTATTCTAATTAGGTATATATGACAGCAGAATACATATTGATTCATAGTACACAAATGAAGCACAACTTTTCATTTCTCTGGTTGTACATGATGTACAGTCGCACCTTATAAGCTTAGAACAATGATGTCCATCTCATTCTACCATCTTTGCTACTCCCATGTCCCCGTCCTCTCCTCTCCCCCTCCCCTTTGACAAAAGTTCCTCCATTCTTCCCATGCCCCCTCCCTCATTATGGATCAGTATCCATTTATCAGAAAGAACATTTGGGGCTGGGGTTGTTGTAGCTCAGTGGTAGAGCGCTTGTCTAGCATGCGTGAGGCACTGGGTTCGATTCTCAGCACCACATATAAATAAATTTAAAAAAAGTCTATCAACAACTAAAAAAAATTAAAAAAAAAAAAAAAAAAAAGAACATTTGGCCTTTAGTTTTTTGGGATTGGTTTACTTTGCTTAGCATGATATTCTTCAACTCCATCCATGTACCTGTAAATGCCATAATTTTATTTTCTTTTAATGCTGAGTAATATTCCATTGTGTGTACATACCAGTTTCTTTCCCCATTCATCTATTGAAGGGCATCGAGGTTGGTTCCACGGTTTAGCTATTGTGAATTGAGCTGCTATAAACACTGAAATGGGTGCGTCACTATTGTATGCTATTTTTAAGTCCTTTGGGTATAGACTGGGGAGTGAGATAGCTGGATCAAATGGTGGTTCCATTCCAAGTTTTCTAAGGAATCTCCATACTGCTTTCCACATTGGCAGCACCAATTTGCAGTCCCACCAGCAATGTATGAGTGTACCTTTCCCCCCACATCCTCACCAACACTTATTATTATTTGTATTCTTGATAACTGCCACTCTGACTGGTGTGAGATGAAATCTTAGAGTAGTTTTGAATTGCATTTCTCTAATTGCTAGAGATGTTAAATTATTTTTTCATATATTTGTTGATCGATTGTATTTCTTCTTCTGAGAAGTGTCTGTTCCACAACTTATCCCACTTGTTGATTGGGTTGTTTTTTTGGTGTTAAAGTTTTTTGAGTTTTTTATATGTCCTGGAGATTAGTGCTCTAATTGATGAGCGTGTGGCAAAAATTTGCTCCCAGAATGTAGGCTCTCTCTTCACCTCATTGATTGTTTCTTTTGCTGAGAAGAAGCTTTTCAGTTTGAATCCATCCCATTTATTGATTCTTGATTTTATTTCCTGTGCTTTAGGAGTCTTTTTTTTTTTTTCTTTTTTGGTACTGGAGATTGAACTCAGGGGCACTTGGCCACTGAGCCACATCCCCAGCCCTATTTTGTGTTTTATGTAGAGACAGGGTCTCACTGAGTTGCTTAGCACCTCGCCATTGCTGAGGCTAGCTGTGAACTCGCAATTCTCCTGTCTCAGCCTCCCTAAGTGCTGGGATTACAGGCTTCCGCCACCGTGCCCGGGTTTTAGGAGTCTTGTTAAGAAGTTGGGGTCTAATCCGACATGATGCAGGTTTGGGCCTACTTTTTCCTTCTATTAGACCCAGAGTCTCTGGTCTAATTTCTAGGTCCTTGATCCACTTTAAGTTGAGTTTTGTGCATGGTCAGAGATAGGGGTTTAGTTTCATTGTGCTGCACATGGATTTCCAGTTTTCCCAGCACCATTTGGTAAAGAGGCTATGTTTTCTCCAATGTATGATTTTGGCACCTTTGTCTAGTATGAGATAACTGTATTTATGTGGGTTAGTCTCTGTGTCTTCTATTCTGTACCATTGGTCCACACATCTATTTTGGTGTCAATACCATGCCAATTTTGTTACTATAGCTTTGCAGTACAGTTTAAGATCTGATATTGTGATGCCTCCTGCTTCACTCTTCTTGCTAAGGATTGCTTTGTTTATTCTGAGTCTCTTATTTTTTCCAAATGAATTTCATGATTTTTTTTTCTATTTTTATTTTTTGTATTTCTATTTTTTTTTTTTTTCTATTTCTGACGTTGGGATTTTAATTGGAATTGCACTGAATCTGTATAGCACTTTGGGTAGTATGGCTATTTTCACAATATTGATTCTGCCTATCCAAGAGCGTGGGAGATCTTTCCATATTCTAAGATCTTCAATTTCTCTCTTTAGTGTCCTGTAGTTTTCATTGTAGAGGTCTTTCACCTCTTTCATTAAATTGATTCCCAAGTATTTTATTTTATTTTATTTTGAGGCTATTGTGAATGGGGTAGTTTTCCTAATTTCTCTTTCTGAGGATTCATCACTCATGTATAGAAATGCATTTGACTTATTTGGTATTGATTTTATATCCTACTACTTTGCTGAATTCATTTATTAAATCTAGAAGTTTTCTGGTGGAATTTTTTGGATCCTCTAAGTATAGAATCATGTCATTTGGCAAATAACGATAGTTTGAGTTCTTATTTTCCTATTTGTATCCCTTTAACTTCTTTCCTCTAATTGTTCTGGCTAGAGTTTCAAGGACTATGTTGAATAGAAGCAGTGAAAGAGGGCAGCCCTGTCTTATTCCTGTTTTTAGAAGAAATGCTTCCCATTTTTCTCCATTTAGGATGATGTTGGCTTTTGGTTTAGCATAGATAGCTTTTACAATGATGAGGTATATTCCCACTATCCCTAGTTTTTCAAGTGTTCTGAACATGAAAAGATGCTGTATTTTGTCAAATGCTTTCTCTGCACCAACTGATATAATCATATAATTCTTATCTTTTTAAGTCTATTGATGTGATGGATTACATTTATTGATTTCCATATGTTGAACAAACTTTGCATCTCTGGAATGAACCCCACTTGATCATGGTGCACTATGTTTTTTAATATGTTTTTGTATGCAATTTGCCAAAATTTTATTGAGAATTTTTGCATCTATGTTTCATCAGGGATATTGGTCTGAAGTTTTCTTTCTTTCATGTATCTCTGGTTTTTGTATAAGTGAGATACTAGCTTCATAGGATGAGTTTGAAAGGGTTTCTTCCTTTTCTATTTCATGAAATAATATGAGGAGTATTGGTATTGATTCTTCTTTGTAGGTCTTGTAGAACTCGGCTGAGAATCCATCTGGGTCTCAGGCTTTTCTTGGTTGGCAGGCTTTTTGATAGTGTCTTCTATTTCCTTGCTTGAAATTGATCTGTTTAAGTTGTGTATGTCCTCCTGGTTCAGTTTGGGTAGGTCATATGCCCCTAGAAATTTGTCAGTGTATTCAGGGTTTTCTACTTCACTGGAGTATAAATTTTCAAAAAGTTTCTAATTATCCTCTGTATCTCAATAGTGTCTGTTGTGATATTTCCTTTTTCACCACGAATTTTAGTAATTTGGATTTTCTATCTCCTTTTCATTAGGGTGGCTAAGGGTTTGTCAATTTTATTTATTTTTCAAAGAACCAACTTTTTGTTTTGTCAACTTTTTAAGAATTGCTTCCTTTGTTTCAATTTCATTATTTCAGCCCTGATTTTTTTTTAAATATTTATTTTTTAGTCGTAGGTGGACAGAATATCTTTATTTTATTTTTATGTGGTGCTGAGGATCGAACCCAGTGCCTCACGCGTGCTAGGCGAGCACGCTACCACTGCGCCATAACCCCAGCCCCTCAGCCCTGATTTTAATTATTTCCTGTCTTTTTCTACTTTTGGTGTTGGTTTGTTCCTCTTTTTCTAGGGCTTTGAGATGTAGTGTCAGGTCATTTATTTGCTGACTTTCTCTTCTTTTAATGAATGAGCTCAATGCAATGAACTTTCCTCTTGGCACTGCCTTCAGAGTGTTCCAGAGATTCTGATAAGTTGTATCAGAGTTCTCATTTACCTCTAAGAATTTTTTTAATCTCCTCCCTGATGTTTTCTGTTATCCAAGCATCATTCAATAGAGTATTATTTAGTCTTCAGGTGTTGAATTGGTTTCTATTTTTTAATTTGTCATTGATTTCTAATTTCATTCCATTATGGTCAGATAGAATGCAGGGTAGTATCTCTATTTTTTTGTATTTGCTAAGACTTGCTTTGTGGCATAACATATGTTGTATTTTGGAGAAGGATCCCTGTGCTACTGAGAAAAAAAAGTGTATTCACTTGTTGAAGGATGAAATATTAGTCTGTTAAATCTAAATTTTTGATTTTTTTTTTTTTTTGAGTTCTATAGTTTCTTTGTTTAGTTTTTGTGTGGAAGATATATCCAGTGGTGACAGAGATATGTTAAAGTCATCCAGTATTACTGTGTTGTGGTCTATTTGATTCTTGTAGTTGAGAAGGGTTTGTTTGATATATATAGATGTCCCATTGTCTGGGGCATATTTATGATTGTTATGTCTTGTTGATGTATGATTCCCTTAAGAAGTATAAAATGTCCTTCTTTATACCTTTTCACTAACTTTGGTTTGAAGTCCACTTTATTTGGTATGAGAGTGGAAACCCCTGGTTGTTTATGCGGTCCATGTGAGTGATATGTTTTTTCCCACCCTTTCACCTTTAGACTGTGGATGTCTTTTCCTGTGAGATGAGTCTCCTGAAGCAGCATATTGTTGGGTCTTTTTAAATCCAATCTGTCAGTCTGTGTCTTTTATTTGTTGAGTTTAGGCCACTCATGTTCAAGGTTATTATTGAAATATGATTTGTAATCCCATTTTGGTTTATTTTTGGTTTTTAACTTCACTTGGTTTCTCCTTTGCTTGGCCTTTCCTTTAGTGTAGTGCTCTCTTTACAGATTTACATTGTTGGTTATCATTTCCTCCTCATGGAATATTTTGCCAAGAATGCTCTCTAATGCAGGCTTTCTCACTGTAAATTCTTTTAACTTTTGTTTATCATGAAAGGTTTCTATTTCATCATTAAATCTGAAGCTTAATTTTGCTGGATATAAGATTTCTGGTTGGCATCCATTGTCTTTCAGAGCTTGGTATATGTTGTTCCAGGATCTCCTGGCTTTGAGGGTCTAGGTTGAAAAATTTGCTGAGTTCCAAAATGGTTGCCCCTATATGTAATCTGATTCCTCTCTCTTGAGGCCTTTAAAATTCTATCCTTATTGTATATGGTAGGCATTTTCATTATAATGTGCCTTGGTGTAGATCTGTTGTAGTTTTGTACATTTGGTGTCCTATAAGCCTCTTGTATTTGGTTTTCCAATTCATTCTTCATGTTTGGGAAATTTTCTGCTATTATCTCATTAAAACGATTATGCATTCCTTTGGTTTGAAACTCTGTGCCTTCCTCTATCCTGATAAATTTTAGATTTGGTCTTTTGATGCTATCCCATAATTCTCGGATGTTCTGTTCATGGTCTCCTACCATCTTCACTATGTGGTCAACTTTATTTTCAAGATTGTGTATTTTGTCTTCATTATCTGAGGTTCTGTCTTCCAAGTAATCTAGTCTGTTGGTGATGCTTTCTATTAAGTTTTTAACTTGGTTTATTGTTTCCTTCATTTCAAGAATTTGGCTGTTTTTCATAATCTCTCTTTCTTTTTTTTCTTTTTTTTTTTTTTTAGGATTCAAAGCAGTTTATTTTTTATTTTTTTAGTTGTTGATGAACATTTATTATTTATATGTGGTGCTGAGAATCGAACCCAGGGCCTCACATATGCAAGGCAAGTTCTCTGCCACTTAGCCACAATTCCAGCCCATAATCTCTCTTTCTTAAAGTAATCTTTTGCTACCTGTATTTGCTCTCTGGTGGCAGTGGTAGCAGAATTAAATCAAGATAGCAGTGAGGATGGCCCAAGATGGATGTAACCACTTTCAGAGATTGGGCTAAAAGGGTGGGACTTACAATGGCTTTGGGTTGTCTGTTTGGAGATACAGTGCTGTGGTGTGCTGTGCTGTGGTGGGCAGCTGCCTGTCCCAATGTGGAGGCTACTACATGAGGAGGGCTATGGCAATGGCTGCAGTGTCCCAAGATGGATGCAGGCCAGGGAGCAAGAGCATGGACCTCTACTCTGCACAGGGGTGGTCCTGGACCTGGGATCTCACACAGGTCGGTGGGGGTGGTCCTGAGCCTGGGCTCCCATGGGAGTTCTGGAGGTGGTCTTGGGCCTGACCTGGGCCTAGGTCTTGGCTCCAGTGTGGGTCAGCGGATTGGCAGGGGTGGCCTGACCTGAACCTGGGCTCCCACAGGAGTCCTGGGAGCAGACCTGGGCCTGGGCTCTGGCGTGGGTCTGATCCTATTGTTCTATTATGCTCACCAATATGACAATTTAGTTTTGTTAAAGGGCTAACCACTGGCATAACAGTAATTCTAGGAGAAAACCATATAATAATTTGTAAAAATATAATCAAAGTTTATATAAAAATTCACATAAAAGGCAGGATTATTTTGTACATAAAGATGATTATTCCACTTAACTCCTTGGGGGTACTGGTTTAGAGATTAAGAAAAGTCATGCCTGGATCTAAACTAAAGCCAGCAAACAAGTGGGCCAAATCCAGATCAGTGCTTGGTTCTACAAATAGACATTTTACTGGAACAGACACACTCATTCACTAGCATGCTGTTCATAGCTGTCCTTGAGGTACAACAGTAGAGCAGAACAGATTTAACAGAGACCATATGACTGGCAAAGTCTAAAATATTTACTTCCTGACCCTTTTCAGAAAAAAACATGCAGGTGACTCAGATGGTACTAAAGATGCAAACTAAGCAAAAGGGCTTCAATTCTAAGTTCTGATGCTTGGGTTGTCAGGGTAGGCCCAGGGGAAAATATACCTAAGGAAAAATGTATCTGAGTTCAAACTCCAAACACACTCTTACCACCAAATATGCCTATCTCATAGAGGTTTAAAGGAAAACTGACAAAAGAGTCATGAAAGATAAAAGTAACAAAAATGCAACCTAATCAGTCCTATGCAAGAAGCTTTTCAAAGATCTGATGATTTTTTGAGATGGGGTATTGCTATGTTCCCTGGGCTGGTCTCAAACTCATGGGCTCAGGTAATCCTCCTGCCTGAGCCTTCTCGACAGCTGGGGCTGCAAGCACACACCTTGCCTGGCTTAATCTTTTGCTGTACAAAAGACTTATTTTTACCATTTATGTATACTTTTACCTTTCAAGCTCTGATATGATCCATTTCAAAAATGTGAAGAAAATGCCTATTTATGTATGTATTTGTCCTCTACCTCTTAATGTAGACATAGGCTTTATGAGAGCAAGGGCTTGGCTAAGTTGCTGAGGCTGGCTTTGAACTTGTGATCCCGCTGCCTCTGCCTCCAGGGCCACTGGGATTACAAGAATATGCCACCATGCCTGGCTCAATGCCATTCTTCACAGAACTAGAAAAAAGTCCTAAAATTCATTTGGAAGAATACAAAGACCCAGAATAACCAAAGCAATTCTAAGCTAAAAAAGGTAATGCTGGAGATAACACAATACCTAACTTCAAATTACACAACACAGTTACAGTAACAGAAACTGCATGGTACTGGCATAAAAACAGAAACATAAACCAATGGTAGAGAATAGAAGACACAGACACAAACCCACACAGATAGTCACTGGATCCTTGACAAAGGTGCCAAAACCATACAGTGGAGAAAAGAGAGCCTTTTATCAAATAGTGCTAGAAAAACTCGTTATCCATATGTAGAAGAATGAGATTAGATCCTTATCTCTCACCCAGTACAAAAGTCAATTCAAAATGGATCAAAGACCTAGGAATTAGATCAGAAACTATGTAACTCCTAGAAGAAAATATAGAGCCAACACTCCAATACATAGGCCCAGGAAACAACTTTCTCTATAGGACTACTTTATAAAGCTCAGGAAATAATGTCAAGAGTTAATAAATAGGATGGCATCAAATTAATAAGTTTCTGCACAACAAAGGAAACAAGAATGTGAAAAAAGAACCTGAACAGGAGAAAATCTTTGCTAGCTACTCTTCTGACAGAGGATTAATATTCAGAATATATAATGAACTCAAAAAAATACCATCAAAATTACAAATATCCCAATTAATAGATGGGCAAATGAACTAAACAGACACCTCTCAAAAGAAGAAATACAAATGGCCCCAAAATATATGAAAAGATGTTCAACATCATTTGCAATCAGGGAAATGCAAATCAAAACTACAGTCAGAATGGCAGACAAGAATACAAATAATAATAAACACTGGAGAGAATGTGGAGAAAAAGGAACACTTTTACACTGTTGGTGGGACTGTAAATTAGTACAACCACTAAGAAAATCAATATGAATATTTCTCAAAAGACTAAATATGGAACCACTATATGACCTGACTAGCCCATTCCTCATATTTATCCTAAAGAATTAAAGTCATCATACTACAGTGATACACACATAATAGCCAAACTATGGAACAAGTCTAGGTTTCCATTAGTGGAAGAATGGATAAAGAAAATGTAGTATATATACACAACAGAGTTTTATTCAGCCATAAAGAATGAAATAATGCTATTTTCAGGAAAATGGATGAAACCTGAGAATACTGTTAATCAACTCAGAAGGTCAAGGATCCTAAGTTTTCTCTCATCTATGAAAGCTAGACAGGAAAAAGGAGAAGAAAGGTGGGGTGGATCTCATGAAAATCAAAGAAAGATCAGTAGAGAAGAGGGAAGGGATCGGAGGAGGAAGAGAGGAGTGAAAGGGGAAATATTGGGGAAGAATCCTAGCTGATACTGGCTAGATTCATTGTTACAATGTATGCATGTATGAATATGTAACAACAAATTCCACCATTATGCACAACTATAATGCACCAATTTTGAAAAGGGGGAAAATGTTATTAAAAACATCAAAACTATGAATATCAAGGTTGTTTTACCACTACTAACAACTCTGAGACTTTGAATATCGCTCACTATACTGTTTACTGTCCCACCTAATCCAGTCCTTAGTAGCAATGTTTAGACCCTATAGCTCCTTCTCTGTCTCACCTCCTTGAAAGCACAATATGGCTCTTTGAATAAATCATCCCATTGTACAAATTCTTAATGTTATGAAGACTGCTAAAGAAAAAACAAAACAAAACAGTATTTCTACTAAATTTTATGCTTAAAGTTTGGATTTCAGGCTTATATCTATATAGGGTTCAGGGAAAGACGGACTAAGCAATTACCGTTAGCTCAGATTTGTTGACTATTTATTCCAACAAGGGTGAAAATTGAAATCATTCATACTCCTGACTGCAAAAGACAGAAAAGAGATAGGAAAAAGAAAAGAGAGTAGGGACAGAGTTGTTTACGGGGAGTAAAAGGTAAGTGCAGGGAGAGGAGGTAGGGGCAAGATAAGTGTGAATGAGCTCGCTTTTCTGCATCTCAGCCTGTGACTTAGGTCAGGTACCTGCATGCTTACTCCTCCTGGAAGGACTAATTCTTTTGGAAAACTCTACAAGTGGAAGCAGCAGCTGATATTTCAAAAGGAACAGGGAGTGGGAGGAAGAAGTTTAGATGCAGAAAACATTCTTGCCAATTTTTCTCCTAACAGTATTGACAACTAAATGAGCAAAAGAGAAAATTAAGAAACACATGAAAACAGTTGACATTTTAAATGGACCTTTTAAAATTGAGTTAGGGAAGAATTTAAAAAGGAACCATACTTTTATCTCAGTGGTTTGAACACTTCTTGCTCTAGTGACTGGCCTCTGTACAACGAAGAAACCTTCCCTTGTTTGACATCCTGGTCCAAAGCCCTGTGAAGGCCTACAGGTGGAACGCTCATTCAAACCAAATAAAGTCCAAACGTTTCACATTCCTCTTACCCCAGCCAAAGTCAAAATGTTTTCCAGTGATTTGGTCATTATGAGACGTTTCTTGGCACGAGTTACTGCAACATACAGTAAATTCCATTCATCCTCAGAAAATGACTCTAAAGAAAGGGGGAAAAGTCAACTCAAAAGCTTGCTCAGGAAAACTTGTATTCCCATCTAAGTGTTTACAATCCCTCACTCACTCCCCACCCAGTCAATTCACTCAAGATTTGCTACATATATCTACAGAATTTTCCTATAAATATCAACTACAAAAACAAACAGAAACTTTGCACACTAGTCGCACAAAATACTGAGTTTTTTTTAGCCCTGCTACTAAGTGCCAGAATACGTTGAATGATTATTCAACATTTGCAATAAACCTGATGGATACTGACGTTCACCATTCCAGTTCTGCTCACACCACCTGTGAAGTGGATGGGGAAATTG
Source organism: Geosciurus inauris (assembly GCA_004024805.1). Lineage (NCBI taxonomy): Eukaryota > Metazoa > Chordata > Mammalia > Rodentia > Sciuridae > Geosciurus > Geosciurus inauris. Next base: position 23,489 of record PVHX01015457.1, read on the forward strand.
CATTTACAGGTGTTAAGTGACACAAAAGAAGCCAGAACTGGATCCAAGTCTACAGTTTCCAACACCAAGGCTTTCCACTTCCTTTTGCTCTCTCTCTGTACTGACAGCCCAATCTGGAAATGTTTGACACTAGGCACAGGACAACCAGGGAAGAAAACCACATTTGTAAGTCTATGGTTCCCGCTTACCCCTCTTATCTCTCATTCTCAATACCCAGCACAACAGAATAGCTGGTCTGTGAATAGAGTGAAAGCCACTGAACTGTACATTTTAAATGAGTGGACTGTGTGGTATGTAAATATATCTCAAAAAAGCAGTTGTCAAAAAAAAAAAGTACGTAAATATAAACCAGAAAGGGGGGAAGCAGCAAAATAAATATCTGCCTCCTCATCCCCCAAAAAGCAGCTGATCTCTTTCCACTGTACCTATCCCCCCCACTCTGATTTATGTTCAATACCATGTCTCTCCATCTTTAGGGCTCTTCACTAGACAGAAGGAATGTCAGTTCTTTATTTTCATCATTTCAATGTATGCTCTGCCCCAAATTTTGAAACTACATTTAAGAGAGAGAGCTTTTTTGTTTAGAAATTTCAAATGTTTTTTATTCCAAGATTCAAAATCAAACAAAGTACTGATGTTTACTAGCCTTGAGTATAAATTTATTAAAAAGCAGACAAATGATAAGAGTGCTAGCTCAACCTTTTATAATTTTGATTTTTTTAAATAAAAGGAAAGGAAATTAATGAAAGAAAAACACCTTGGAAAGCAGGTGAGTGGAGTGCTTTAAAGCTATTCTGAGGCAGGGGGACCCAATGGCTGCTGGTGACAAACCCAAAGCTGAAAATGTGTTGCAAGGGCCACTGTGAGCATAACCCTAAGAGAAGGGGCCCTGTGACAGTTTAGTTTGATTTTCCTAAGAACCATAGTATTAAAAGTCAAAAGTTTAGGGCTAGGAGGTGTTTCTCTCCTTCTAGAAGTAACCTACCAGGAGGCCACAACTATCCAATCAAAACTAAGGCAGTCAAAAGGGAACATCCAGTCACCTCCTAATTACTAAAATAAGAGCATCCCAAGAATAAGTAGCATCCTTACCAACTCTAAAGTGAGGAAGCTGGGCAAGATTATGCCTGGCACAAGGCACTTTCACAAAATCATCCAAAACATGCACAGTATCGAACTCCAAGCCTTTAGCTTTGTGCACAGTGCCTAAAATGTACTCTAGAACGAAAATATAGTGCTCAGTTAGATGGGTACTTTGAAGAGAAAGGAACCAGAGAAGAAAAGTTTGTTTTCTACATGCAGCTTTGTGGGAAAAGGAGGAGGAAACTAGTCCCTAAAGGGGGGAGGGGTTTGAGAAGAAAAGTAGAAAATTAGTCACAGAAGTACCTAAGGAATCACATCTGTAGACCAGAGTGACTTTCCCTACCCACTACATGTTAGGTGAAGGTGGAGGCCCAGAAGAGGGTTGCATGGTTTGCCTAAAGTCACAGGTGGAGGAGCTGGGACTAGAAAATCCCATTCTACTGACTTAGAAGTGGAACAGCAATGAAGAGCCCTAAGGCTCTCCTTTCTACTTACTTTTTTTTTGGCAGGGGGGACGGGAGTACCAGGGATTGAACTCAGGGGCACTCGACCACTGAGCGACATATCCAGCTCTATTTTGTGTTTTATGTAGAGACAGGGTCTCACTGAGTTGCTTAGTGAGACCGTTGCTCAGGCTGGCTTTGAACTCGCGATTCTCCTGTCTCAGCCTCCCAAAGTCTACTTATTTAATATTTATTTATTTTATGTGGAGCTGGGAATTGAACCTGGGGCCTTGTCCCTTTTCTCACAAACAACACAGCCACCCATGGTCACAGCTACTTCGTGCAGGTAAGAACATCCCACCTCCTCTTGAAGGGAGGCCAGAACCAAGTGCTTTGCTTACCTGCAAAGTCCCAATCTTCTATATGGCATTTTTCTATCCTTTCCACCAGTTCTGGGATCCTGATGTTATACTTTTCAACTACTGCAATCTTCGCTTCAAGCTCCTTGTCCTCAGCAGCAGTCACATACCTCTTAAAGCCACTGAAGCCTTCTTTGTGTACCCATCTTCGGATGAATCTGTCTTTGATGACGAGGTTTTCTGAGGAGAACACACACAATCAGCAGGTGCAGGCTCCCCTGACTTGACAGCAATGGCTGCACTTTCCTATCCAACGTAACAGTGGGTGGTCTGAAGATGTGCGAGACCCAGGTTCCAGTCCTGACTGCATCACTAACTCACTGTGTGTCCCTGGGCAAGTCAGTGCAGCAGCCTCTCCATCTCCAACTAAGGATCAAGAGCCCTACACTCAAGATCCTCACCTACTTCACAGGGATTTGAAATAGCGCCATGAAAAGGGAAAGAAAAGCGCCATGGAAATACCAGAAAGTATTATCTGGGGCCCACATGGGGTGTTAATGTATAAAGTTGCCCAGGCAGACAGAACGATGTGGGGAAAGAGCCTCTGGGACCAATGCTGGCAAGTAATGAGACTACCAAGAGAAGGTCTTGGAAAAGTCTGTCAGTACCCCTGAAAACTGGAGGCCTCAGGCATCCTACTCTTCAAGGGAAAAGAGCAACACTAGCTCCCCCTTCTCAGGAAGGACGAGAACACTGTCTGAGACTGACCTGTGCCTTCCCCATCCCTGTCTCTCCAGTGCTGCTTTCCACTGCTCCAAAGCCAGGTAGGTACTCACGTTTCTTCCGTTCTTCCTCTGGCTGAAGAAGGATCCAAATATCAATGATTCTGTCCAATCCAAATGATTTAATCCCCTGAAAAAGTTTTTTGGTGGGATTTTTGTTTTGTTTTGTTTTTTAACAAAACAAAATAAAGCAAATGTAAAGTGTGGGATTTTGAAATGAGATGGTTTCTTGGAAACAAATCTCAAATTGTACCCAAAGCATTACAGGGAGTGGGGAACTTCATCAACTGCAAAGCACTGGGATATAACATGACCTGGAAACTCAGAAATATCAAATTTTAAGTTTTAGTTGCTACCTCAAATTCTTCATATATTTTTAAGAAAGACAAGATATAGCTGCATGTTGTCTCTCATCAATAAAAGGGCAATTTAAATCTACTCTCCAAGAATGTGAAATGGTTGCAAGGAAGGATACAAATTGTAACTGAATACAAAGGATTGAGTACTTACCACTACTGCTCCTTTTGAGAAAGAACTAGAGAATACCAGATAATTCTATTATTTTAAAGGCTGGCTCTTGAAGGAAAGGGCCTGCTTATGCCACAAGTTAGTCCTGTTCTCTGTAAGGAGGGCCCATTGAGTGCTGGCCTGGCTCCAGCACGTGCAAGGCACCAGGCCTGGCACAGGAGGCACAAGACAAGGGCTCCCTACTCCAAGCGCTTTTCATATTTTGAGGAAGGACATGTAAAACACTGACATAAAATGGACACTAAAACAAAATGATGTATATTATACCTCACAACAGATATGTGACCAAGTGTAATAACACATGCAACAGGCAGTGAATAGAGGTAAGAGAAGGAAGGAGAGCAACTTACTTTATATCACACCTGGCACAGATATTCCAAAAAACATTATTCTCTTTCAATAATGAAAATGGCTAGATTATGCTATGTCTTCCAGATGATATTATAAAGCTATCACAATAGCAATGAAAGAAAATAGGCCTATGCATTGAGTGAAAAATAGTATGTATTTTTATGTACACATTACACATTATGCAAAAACACACATTAAGGACAAAGACAAAAATAATTAGCAAAAATAAGAACTATTATATGAAATACTTAGATTTTATGATTCTTCCTTTTAGTTCCAAAGTTTCTATAACATGATTATATCATCTTTATTAAAAAAAAAAGAAAAAAGAAAAATTAAAACACCATTTGATTTTGATTCACTATTTACCGAGTGTCTAGCACGTAGCAGGCCCTCAAAAATATTTTTTTCATAAATGAGTAACTTATAGTCACTTGCTTCAGAGTTAAAAGTGTTGTAAACATGTCACTTAATTCTAACTTCCCTGTGAAACAGGTAAAGGAAAGGCACTGTTTTAATCTTAGAGATGGAGAGAATGAGGCACACAGAAGTTGTGACTTGCCCCAAGCCACACACAGGTCAGTGACAGAGCCAGAGCTAGAACCCAGGTGTTGGACCCCACGTGTTGTAGAGTAACTGGTGCTGTCAGCTCAGCTGTTCTTATACAAATGGACAATACACAATCAGAAAAACCTCAGGTGGCCAGCAACCTCACTGTACAGTCTAATTTAAAGAAGACCTCCATTTTCAAAGAGTATAGGAAAACAGCCTCAGTCTTAATTGGGTCTCACTTATTAGGAATATTTTACTAGCATAATCAGAGTGGCCAGAAGTAAAGACTTGAGTCTTAGGGCAGTCTAGTGAAGAGTCAAAAACCCAAAGGCTTCCTGCATAATCAGTCTAATGAAGCTGAACATTTTCATTGGGTATGTTTGTCTGTAATGTTTCTGGGAATGAAGCAGTCAAACACAGGTTTACTCTTACCCCAATCAAATGTATCCTTGAAGGTACTTCTCCTTCAGTCACCCGGACAGCCTCATCAAACACATTAGCATTGGTCCGAGACAACAGAGCCACTTGTCCCTTTGCATCACCCCTAATGCCACCTTTGAGGAGAGAGCACAAACTCAATGACAAATCAAAACAAAGAGGATAACTAATTTTGGTAATAAAAGAAGAGCTACGGAAAACCTTACTCTGATGGTTTCCTCCAACCAATGTCTTTTTCCTCACTCTCTTGCAGACATCCAAGATAGTAGCTCCCACATAAGCTATTTCCACACCAAATCTAAAACTCTGTTGGAAACAATAAAATAAAAAGGAATTAGCAACCCACCTCAATGCGTGTGGGCTCACTTCTATCGCTGCCAAGGTCTGACTCATCCTACATAGGAAGGGGATTTGGAAATTCCCAATAAATAAAACTATTTGTACCCAAACAGGAGCCTGGCAATCAAAGAATCACTAACTTTATATCTAAGTGTTAATGACAGCATTTTCTATCTTGAAACCCTGAAATGATCTGTTTCTCTCCTCACATACTTTACATCTCATCTATTTGGCCTCTTACCTCCAATCCCCTCCCTATCAAATGATTCTCTCTCCCTCTACTAGATTAACCTTTTCCAAACACTTTTACACCATTTCCTTGTTACCAGAAAAGAGGAACAATACATATGGAAAAAAAAGATGTACTCACTGTCAAGAGCCTCCATTACCTGAACAGTCTTTCCTTTCCATTGTTCCTCAATGCCAATAGCAAATTCTTCTTTTAAGCAAATCTGCCCGCCCCCCCCTTTTACTCAACTCTAGCAAAGTTTAATACAAAAGTTTAAGAGAGTGTAATGGCTCCTCCCATCACCTTTGAGAGTGCTTGCAGCATTAATTCATAACTACTGCCCTGCACAAACCAGCCACAAGTAGAACCACGATGGCCTAAGCAGTCTCTAGATCTGCCCTGCCCTTGCACAGCCTGGAAGTCCTTTCTTCACAGCTAAATCACTTCCTGTGCTTCAACTTGGCCCAAGACCCTATTTCCCTGACCACTCCAGCTGGAACAATACCATTATTCCCCACCTCCTGGTGTTTACAGTCTTTTCCCATACATTCATAATTTAAAATAATCAAGTATTGTGTACTTTGGTGAACAGCAATAATATAGCCAAAGGAAAACTAGATTTTGAACAAACATTTTGTTGCTATAAAACTATGTATTGAACCATAAACCCGAATTATAAATATCCATGAGTCCATACTGAGATAAGATAAATATTGACTAAACAAATATCTTTATGCTATTAGGTAATGGGAGAGAGAAAACAAATCTCTTGCAGAATTCCAAATAATTCATAAACATATTCCAATACTTGGTTCTTAAGTGTGGGCTCAGTACAGGAACTTCCTTCCCCAGTATGCAACATGGAGAGGAACAGCTTTACAGTGGAAAAACCTGACAAACACTACCCTGGCCAGATGATCAAGGTCAACATCCAGTCCTACCCCATATTGATAATATGTACCTTGATATCATGTAATAAAAAAGGCACTTTTACCTTTGTGGCCTTCCTCCTCAAACTATAACCCTAGTGTAACCACGAGAAAAAAACACCTCAAAAATTCTGGTACAGAGAACATTAAAAATACTTGCCCAGTACTTCTCAACTATTAAAGTTATCAAAAACAAAGAAAGTCCAAAAAATTGTCACAGCCATTTCCAAGAAAAGCCAAATGAAACATGATTATATGTAATGTGTTATCCTAGATGGGATCCTGGGGCAGCCAAAGACACTACTCAAAAACCAACAGTCTGAATAAGCTATGGACTTTAGTTTTATACTAACGTATCAATATTTGTTCATAATTTGTGGCAAGTGTTCCCATTAATCTAAAATGTTAAAAGTAGGGGAAACTGAGGACAGGGTATATGGAAACTCTCTGTACTATCATCTCAAGTTTTTTGTAAATCTGAAACTATTCTAAAAAAAATGTCAATTAAAAAATAAAACTATTCTGAGCTAATGCCACCCTAAGTCACTACAGCAGATGGGAACTCAATAGTCCCACAAAAGTTCATAGACGTCTCAATAACATAACAAAACACGTTTATACTTTAATACAAATAACATACATCTCCTCTAGGGATAGGGAGTTTATTAAAAGCAGTGGTTCTCAACATCTGGTCTCAGGACCCTTCATACTTTCACAAATTACTGAGGCCTCCAAAGAGTTTTTATTTATGTGAGCTATACCACAGTAGACACTTGAATCCATTTAAAAATCAAAAAGCCCATTACATGATAGTGTAAAAAACACTTTAAAATCATATGTATATTTCTCAAAAAAAAAATTAATAAGAAGAGTGGCACAGTTTGGCATTTTTTAACAAATGTTTTAACACCCAGCACTTCACATTTACATCTGCATTCAGTCTATTGTGATACATTATCTTGGCTGAAGTTTATGAAGCAAATTTAGCCTCACACAAACACTTAATAGGAAAGGTAAGAATGTTTAATCACCTTTTTGCATAATCACAGACACTGTGTGTGTCACGTTCACTGTGGCAGATGCATGGTTTCCTAAATTTTAATTTTACTTGAAAGTAAGAATCTTATCTTTGGGGCTAGGACTGTAACTCAGTGGTAGAGCGCTTGCCTAGCATGCGTGAGGCACTGGGTTTGATCCTCAACACCACATATAAATAATAAATGAATAAAATAAAGATCCATCAACAACTAAAAAAATATTTAAAAAAAAAAAATCTTCTTTGGTAGCACACATTTATCTAGTTTCCTGAAATCACTGCTCATCTCACTCATCTTTGAGAAAATGCCAAACACCTAATTTCAAATAACCACAGACGGTCTGTCAGTTGTTCAAGTAAAAACCGTACAAGAAAAAAAGCAGCCTGTTTAGCTCACAACTCAACTAGAACAGTATTCTTCCTAGGACACCAATGGGCTTTAGTCTTTAGTGGAAATGCTTTGTATGTACTTCCCATGTCAGCACATAGAATATTAAGGAGATGTACTCAAAGGTCATCAGGTCATGAAATTTAATAATTACAGCTTCATCAACAAGGTCATTCTTAAGTGAAATGCCTTTTTATATTTTTTAACTTTGAATGTGTTGGAAGAATGTAACTGCTAATCCAGTTTGGTGCCAAGGCCTTGCTTCATGGTAAGGTACCAGCAGTTTTACCCACTGTTAGCACAAAGTGTCAACACAGCAGAAAAGGCAAATAGCTATTATAAAAACTTTTGACTTTGCTGACCTCCCAAGAACAACTGCTTAGAAGGATATGCTATGTACAGTGAACCTAGCATAATACTTGCACAGTGCCTGGCACATAAAAAACTAGGAGGAGAAATACGACGCTTGCTTATATGCTTCTGGGGACTCAGAAGCAAATAGAACTCTTACCTGTGTGAGATAGAAGACGTGTGTGTGGGGGACTGTGAACAGAGCATTGACTGCACCACGGAAGGTATAGATCTGTTGGTGTGGGTCCCCTACAAAGATCTTCCCACATGGTTGAGATAGAACTATATTCATGATAGCTGAAACCAATAAGGTGAACAGTGAGAAATCTGAAGGAATCCAACATACACAGCAAAAAGAAACTATTTAAGGAAAAAAAAAGCATAAAAATGCTTTCACAAAACTAAGCCAGCCCACAACGGACAACAAAGTTGTCTTTTCCTGCAGGACAGATACTCAAATCAAATGAATTAATTCTATAATGAAAAAAAAGAATCGTTCCTGGTCCTAGTAATACAGATTACTTTTAGTCCTAGGCAAACTATTGAGTCTAAGAAAACATACAGGAAAATATAAAATAAGGTAAATTGTCTTCTATCTTTAATAGTATAACACCCCAAAATTACCTAAAAATCATGCCCCTACTACTGTCTATTCTGTGGTAGCCGCTTGAGAAATACACAACACAAAACAAATTTTCACTCTAAATTGACCACCTTTTCCCACTTATCATAAGTTTAAGTTCCTGTCATATCATCTGATGAGCTACTCAGTTAACATTTTAAGAACTAATTCAGCAAAACATAGGGAGAAAGATAAATCTGCTTTGAGTAAGGGAAACAGACAATTGTTGAAATCCTAAGTCAAATAAAAGGGATTTCTGAATGACTAGCATTTGTTCCTCTTCTTTATCACAAATAAGAATAATCAACTTATTCCACACATATGTCCTCTTACATAATCATGATGTTGTTTCTACGTATTTGAGACTACTGATGTCCTGAATAGTTTATCACCTGGGGTACAGTCCTGGGCCTCATCCACAAAGATGGCGTCAAAAGAGGCAAGCAAAGGCTTGCTCAGCTGCCAGAGTTTCAAATAGCCTGAAAGAAGGGAGCAAGAGTCATAACCCACAAGGGAAGCAGTTGTATTTAGAAGACACCAATGTCTGGAAACTTGCCTACCATCATGAGTCATTTGGTAAGCCTCTTCTTTGCATTCCCCTAGCTTCCGCATGTTGTCCCAGAGTCGGCTTGCTTCAAGGACACCATTCTAGAAAGCACATGATAGAGTAAACCAAAGTTTAAGAGCCTAGAAAAGACTAAAATCACATTTTTACTTCCACATACACAAGAGGAGCAAAGGCATCATCACAGAATAGAGAGGGCAGGCACCTCCCTAAACTCTTAGGGACCCTCAGCACTTTTGAACTTCAGGAAGGGTCTGGAGCAAGGGAGATGAGTGGGAAGCTAAGGCCACCAAGGCATGGCAGAGCAAAGATCAGAGATCACAACAGCTAGCACAACAAAAAAGTCCAAATGTTTTTCTAGATTTATGACTGACACTTAATTCACAAAAAGAATAGCAAAAGCTGGGCACGGTGGTCCACACCTATTAAGCCCAGTATGAGGCCAGCCTCAGCAACTTAGACCCTGTCTCAAAATAAAAAGGGCAAAGGATGTAGCTCAGTGATAAAGTGCCCCTGGGTTCAATCTCCAGTACCAAAAAAAGTAATAAAAATTTTTTAAAAAATGACAAATAATTGAAAAGACTTGATAGCTTCATAGAAGTAAGATAAAGATTTTTCCACTAGCAAATTTATATAGAAGGAATAAGCAAAAAAAACTAGAAGATTTCTAGTCCTCAGATAAGATCAGACTCTGGGTCCATAAGATCTCACAACAAGCTCTTATAATCTGTGGGAGGTCACACAATACCTGTTCTCATCTGTTAAAAGGGAGGAATATTATAAGGATTAAGTGATATGTCTGTGAATACCATACAATTCACAGGTGTCAGGACAGGCCTAGAGTCTCACCTGTTTACTTTCAACTTCCTATGAGCAGTTCCAAAGAAGTGAAAAGACAGAAACCACACCAGATTGCTAATGTTTAAGACATTCAGATACTTACCAGCTTCTCACTCTGTTCAACCATGACTCTCTGTCCTTGGCTGTTCTTACACCAAATAGGCACATGATCAATCGTCAGCTCTTCATCAGCCGAAGCAAAGAAGTTTTCTAAAGTCTTACACACTAGCTTGGCCCTTATGAATCCACCTTTCCCTTCAGCAAGGACGGAATTAACCATAAACGGCGTTAACTTAAAGAGATTCAACTTCTTCTTCAGCTGGTACCTGTAATGCACATCGCAAATGAATAGCAATTGGCTTTACTGCAACTGTGCTACTGAGTGTTTCCCTGACTCCCCCATTCTTTCCAAGGACACCATAAAGTCACTCCAGGTGTTATACACAGGTGAGACAGAATGTTTAAAAGCTACAAGAGTCCTGCAAGATCTGTCTGATTTGAAAGGGCTGATACCAGGCTTTTAGAAACTTATACCACAATCTACAAAAGGATCAGCTTACAGAGCTGCTATCACAGCTCACAGAGCTGCTATCACAAGCTCCAAGTGACTCCCAAAGGGACTCAAAGCTTCTTGAAGCTTTCATGTCCAGGAAACCTCAGGTGTGGGAACCTCAGTTGAGCCTTCTCCCCACCCACCTTTTCAAGGAAAGCCTAAAACAGATGAAGATATGTGCTATCCTGAACTTTAAACAAGAAATTTTGACTTCCTGTGCTTCAGTTTCAGAAAAATGACAATGCACTCTCAGTAAGACACTGCTATGTGTAAATTATTTTATAGGATAAAAGTACGTATTAGTAAAGCTATCTATTTCCTCCCTGCAGAGATAACAGCATTATATTTTCTTAGTGTTGTGGGGTTAAGTTCATAAGTGATCAAAAAAACAGACAATGACACCATCGCCGGCAATACTCACTTCCGCCCAACATGTCCATAGGCCATGGAGTGAAAGGTTTTACAGATGACATTGCTGGGAAAAACGAGCTCAGCCTGCTTTGCGATGCTCTTGTTGAACGTTACATACAGAAACCTGCTCTCAGACCATTTCTCAGCGTACTTGACCAGGGTAGAGGTCTTCCCAGTGCCTGTGGAAGCCAAGAGGAGAGAATGTGACCCTCTGACCAGGGAAAACATGCCAAAGGATGCCCATCGGGTCTTATTCAGACTTATCCCACCTCAGACTTGAGACCAAGACAGGGACATGTTTTCAATACTGATAAAAGTGGTGCCATGAAGAGAGTAATGAATTTTAAGTCAGATTAAGGTGGATTGGGATTTTGTCTCCAGCAGGTTCTGGAGGTAATGACCTCACTTGAGCCTCAGTTTGCTCCTTAGCGATATGTGAGAACACTGAACTGTGGAGTTTATAAGGGAAAAATTAATCATCAAACTCCCCAGGAGCAGGAACTCAGTAAAGGGTAGCTATGGCCAACTTAACTGCCATTTAAGCCTTTAAAGCAAGAATATATAAATGAGACTCAAGCATTCTTCTGATCCATTGTGAACTCTTTTTTGTCTGTTTCACCTCTCCAAGATTCATTCAAGTATTCAGTTATTCCATCTATCTTTAATGAGTATTTATTAAGCACATACTATATATGTTCAGCTGCATGCTGCGCAACATGAGATATTTAAAAACATATGATACAGTCTAGTTGGGAATAAAATACCAAAACAAGGTGAAATAAATGACAACAAATTAAAAGTATAATGATAACACAGTATGATGAAAAAGAATATGGTTAGAAACAACAAAAAACTCACCTGTCAAAGAACAAAAATGGTACTTCTTACTCTACCTAACAGAACTGTTCTGAAGACTGATGAAGTAATGTGGAATAATGATAAAACACCTGAGTTGGCTATTGTTACTATCATATTCAGGGACAAAGTAATTAAAAGATGATTAGTTACAGTTCAGCAAATGTATATTTAGAACTCAAACTATTGAATAAGGCTTTATCAGGAAGAAACAGATGATGCAAGTTAACACAGCATGGCAAAGAAGACAGAAAAAAGTGGAGTGGGAGGCAAGGGAGGAAGGGGAGGAAAAAGATGGGAAGGGAGTAGAAGGGGAAGAAGACATATCTTTGAAGAAAAGCTTTGAATTCTGGCTCTGCCACTGATTTGCTTATTTGACCTGGAGTAAATCTTTCTGATATCTACAAAGTAAGAATAACTAACCAACCTTATAGAATGCTGAGACCAGCAGTCTGCAGGCATTTAATAAATTGTCATTAGCAGAATATTCAGGCAGAACAGTAGCAGGAAGGGATTACAGGTAGAGAAAACAGCAGGAACAAAGGTTCAGACAGAAGACTAATCAAGTACCTGATGAGACTGTAAGGAGATCAGCTCAGCTGATCTAAGGCACCACAGTAACAACACATTTAGGAAAGTAGCTAGAACTACATGGAGGGAGGGCCCTCTCTCTAGACATTACTCTACAAAATCAGCAAGCTACTGAAACCCTTTGAGCAGACTAACATGTCTTGCCTTTGCCAAGCAAACGGTGACCACGCATGTACAATGACAAATGACCAGCTCAATCAATCCCACTGATATACCCCAAAAACGAATTCCCATGAGCTACCTGTCTAAACAGGAATTCCAGTGTGGATATTGCCTGGAGTAGCAGGAGAAATAAGGACTCCTTGGACAACTACTTTTGAGATTGATTGAGGTAATTTGATAAAAGACCAAGGTACAGGGCTGAGGATTTGGCTGAGTGGTAGAGGGCTTCCCTAGTATGCATAAGGCCCTGGGTTCCTTCCTCAGCACCACAGGGGGTAAAAAATCCAGGTCCAGACACTTTGGCAGGTAGTGGGAAGGAGATGTAGTGGTAACAGGTAGGAAACAACTACATTGTGAACCTGATGCTCCATTCCAGAAACTAAGGTGAGTTTTTTACCTGCAAATGCCATAATTTTTACCACCTGTAGAGGCTCCATCTTATGGTTCAGAATCAGTTGTTGCTCATGTGTAAGCTGGATGGTCTTCTTTCTATAATCATTACAGAAAAGAAATCACATAACCAAATAGGGAAACTATACAAATGAAAGTTGATTCAAAAAGGCCTCCTCTTAAGAGGGATAAAAATACTCTAAAACTAGATTGTGTTTGCACAACTCAGTAAATCTACTCAAAATCATTGAATTATACTCTTACAAAGGCAGAAATTCACATAATGTAAATTATGGCTCAATTAAGTTGTTAAAGCAAAACACCTTTCCTTATGTATATATGAGAAAGAGTCACAAATAGAAGACAAACCATGCACATACATTCATAATATATACATACCCTGGCCACACAGATGGTTCCTCTTGAACTTTAGTGGCCTGAGTACAGGAATTCTCCTGAAGATACAGGCAATAGAAAATGTTGTAATGAATCCTAATGGGGAACAAAATCAGATTTAGAGACTTTCAAATTTAAGTTACAATCTGTATCTTATTTTTTCTCAGATGTATTTAAACTCCTTATCATTTCTAAAAAGAAAATACCTATCATTGTTTGATGCAAAGATGGAAAGAAAAGAATTTAGATCATCTCTACAGCTGACAAACATACTCTCAGTGAAAAAGGTGCATTGTTTCTATGTGTAACGTCAAAAGGAGAGTGAGACCAGGACATGCTCTTTAGGCAATATAAGCACTACCTGTGACCTTAGGAGACAACCAAATAAGCAGTAAGAGCCAGTGAAAAACAAGTGTAAACTCTGCTCCTAGTAATGAGATTTCCTTTCTCATAATAACAACCTTGTTGATAAACTTACGTCCTCATCCTTCTGAACAATTCCACTGCTGCCCACGTTTTATAAAGTAATACTGGTTTAGAAGCTTTTATAATTCTAAAGGAAAGGTGCTATGTGGCTAATGTGATTACTAACACAAGAAATCAAAGCAGCCTCCAAGTCACCAAGATGACAAAGTGAAATCAACAGAGGCATAGGACACAAACTAAATCTACCATAAGCTACTCCAAAACCTGTACATGTGTACATGCCCAAACTCAAACTTCCTGCATCACCAATTCCCACAACCAAGTGCACCATGCTATCCCATAGTGAGGAGCTGGTGCCCAGGCATCAACTCTTTTTCATCCAACAGATGCTTTTAGAAATACATTATTTCAGAAAAGCAGAAAGATATACATAAATGAAACAAAAATCAACTATCATACTACTACAGCCTAAACTGTGTCCTGAAATTCATAAACTGAAACTCAAACCCCAATATGACTGGTATAAAGAAGCAATTAAGAGGCTGGGGTTGTGGCTCAGTGGCAGAGCACTTGCCTAACATGTGTGAAGCACTGGGTTCAATTCTCAGCACTGCATATAAATAAATAAAATAAAGTCCATTGACATCTAAAAAAATATTTTAAAAAAATTTAAAAATTAAAAAAAAAGCAGCAATTAAGGTTAATGAGGTTATAAGGTTGGGGCCCTCATCCAAAAGGATTACTGTCTTTATAAGAGGAGACTTCACCAGGCTCTATCCCCTTGCATACTGGGACACAGAGAGGAGATGATTGTCTGCAAGCCAGAAAGCTGGTTCCTCACCAGGTATGGAATGTACTGCCACCTTATTCTTAGACTTCCTGCCAAGAACATAAAATAAATGTCTGTTAATTAAGCCATCTATTCTATGGTACTTTGTTATGGCAGCCTGAGCTAAGACATACCTCCTGCTCCTCATCTATATTCATGTAAACAGGCAGATGATGCATATGTCCATACTTGCATGTAAGGTCATTATTCATCATTTGTCCAGTCTGAGTCCTATCATAAAGTTCCTTGCCCCTTGCTTCAATGCCATGGAGTGGGATACAACAGAAACCAGTTAACAAACTCAACTCAAATCAGAAAAACAGCAAACACCTGGACATTTCTGGTAAATAATGTTCCTTCCTTATACATTACCAAGGGTGACTGGTTTACCTGGTGTACCCAGCTACGTTCCTCTTGGGGTTAACTGCAGGGGCCATAGTCTTTCCCTAGAGAAAAGCAATCCTCTGTGGGCTATCCTGCTTCTCCTGGATCAGCTACATCACCACGCTGCCTGATTTCACCATTGGGGAACAGGCCAACCACACTCTGGGTTTCATTCTAACTTCTAACTGTGGCCTACAAGATCTTCCCTTGCCTGGTCCCCACCCATCTCATTATCTTACATGAGCCTCTCTCTTATTCCCTGCAGTTTGCCACAATGGACTTTTTCTTTTTCCTTGTATGTTGAAATTCATTTCTGTCCTTTGAGCCCTTAAATGCTCTATTCCTTTCTTAAAGGCTCTCCCCACAAACTTCAAAGTAACAGCTTCTCCTTGACATTCAGATATTACTTCTCAGGGAAACATTTTCTCATACAATGTAAAGCAGGGTTGCCTACCTCCTTCTTCATGTCGCTGTTCTATCTTCCCTACAATATTTATCAATAAAATGATCCTTCCCACATTTACTTATGTATCATCTGTCTTCCCTCACTAGAACAAGAATCTTATCTAACTTTTCCAGTGGAATTGCTAGTGTCTGCACAACTATCTGACAGGTGGTAGGTGCTCAATATCTGCTGGATGCACACATTCCTATGAATCCTGACCTGTGCACACTTCAGCACTCTGCTAAGAAAAACCATAGAAGTCACTCTGAATTAGTGACCCATACACTAACACCTTGCTTAAACTAAAGTGATAAGACTTTTTCCACAATCCTGACATCCAGCCCAAGAGTGAGCAATGGAGAATGTAGCCAGGTGCAAACAAAGACAGCTTTTGTTAATGAGTGGGTTTCACTATCCATGAACATAAAAACCACCTCAGTGATATTCTACAGTGGCATAACACTTTATATTCACAATGATGTTTACTGCATCTCCATACTGAAACCTCCCAGTCTCTTCATCTACAGAGGAAGAAACCAAGGCTAAGCAGTTTGTTTTATGGCTTGCTGGATATGAACGTTGGTGAGGGGCAAGGTGGGGGCTAGTATCAAGTGTGGGACTTTCTCACTTATCATGGTGCCTCCTCCCTTCCAGGGTATTACCTATTGCTGATGTTAATCCCCTTCTCCCTCATGGCATAGAGAAGCACAGCTATGCAGTATAAGGTCTCGGTGACATCTGGCATGGTCACTGTGGAGCTGGGTCTCCTGAGGCAGAAGAGCAGTTGCTGGATGTCATTCACACTGCTGGAGAGGAGCACCATGGCTGCCACCAAAGCCCAGACATTAACACCCTGCAAGGCAAGGTGCATAGGATAGAAGGAGGGGCCCAGACACAGGCCACGATCAGGAAGAACCACACCAGAGAACTAGTGAGGAAAGCTAAGTCTAGGATTCATGTACTATCTATCCTGCCAGAACTAAACCCAAACTTCTCAACTCACATATGGGAAATAAGGGAACTTTTCTTCTGCCCTGGATTCCTTCTCTTCACCACTTTTGAATTTGAGATCTTAGTTTTCTTTAATTAAATAACATTTATGAAGTATCTATCTTGCATAGAGATGACGCTCTAAAAACACGAGTTTCCTCTCATCTCCCTATCCCTCCTCTCCAGGTAAGCGTGAGTTCTCAGGTGCACGAGTACTCAGTAGAAGCAAAAAAACTGAATTGGCTAATGAGTTCCTACTTGGGAGACACAAAAGTTAGAAATACAAAAGATTACAGTCTTTAGGGGGACACCAAGACTGACAACTTCCTAACTGCAGTCTTCAGGGAGGACACCAAGACTGACAACTTCCTAGTGTTATGATGTTAATTTATTTTTATTTGTTATTATTTAATAATTATTAAATGTTAAATACTAAATAAATTATTAAAATGGATTTATGAAGACAGTAACGCTCCATTTAGTAATATCTAAGTAACTGCTCACAAATGCAGAAACAGTCAATAATGGACACATCTTTATCATTCTGACATTGCCAAATATCTCCTTGTTAAAGAATGCATTCCAAGAAACAAAAGTTCCACCTTCCTCTCACTTCAACCATCCTGGGAAAGGAAAAGTGCTGCACCACCATCTGCAATCATCTTAATCAGGACAGAAAGATGATACAGATGCCAGGACTTCTAGTCCTCTGTGTCTAGCAGAATGCTGGAAAAGATGCAGGTACCTTCCAAGATAAACTGTGAGAACCCCTGATCTGGGTGAGGAGCAACCAGATTGAGATTTAGAAACCCAAGGGCTAGTTCCAGCTTCTCCTTACCTCATTGTGTTGGCAGCAAGATCCTTAATTGTTATGCCCCTTTCAAAAACCAAAGCTGACAATGGAACGGTCTATCTTATAAAGAAATCCTATTATTGAGAATACTTAGAGGCTAGATGGCATTCTTTTAGGAATATTTCAGAGAGAATTCCTCAACAGACTAGGAAATTAAACTAAATGTTTCTGCAAAATTCCTTCAAATCTAAGAATCTATAATTATATGGCCAAGCCGGGCACGGTGGTGCACACCTGTAATCCCAGAACTTTGGGAGGCTGAGACAGGAGAATCGCAAGTTCAAAGCCAGCTTCAGCAATGGCGAGGCGCTAAGCAACTTGGTGAGACCCTGTCTCTACACAACACACAAAAATAGGGCTAGGGATGTGGCTCCGTGGTTGAGTACCCATGAGTTCAATCTCTGGTACCAAAAAAACAAAAACAAACTTATAATTATATGGCCTCTTATTTCTCTAAGGTGACCAATGACAAGATTAATGCTTCTGGACTGGGGTTGTGGCTCAGTGGTAGAGCACTCGCCTAGCATGTGTGAGGCACTGGGTTCGATTCTCAGCACCACAGATAAATAAATAAAGGTCCACTGACAACTAAAAAAAAAATTATTAAAAAAAAAAAATCAATGCTTCCAAGCATTCATAGGGTACATAAAAGTTCTGAAAATGAATATAAATCTTCAGCTGAACCTGATCACAAAGGTACTTTCTTCCAGTGGAAAAAAATGCTGCCATCCCCCACAGTCCCCCAGAGCCTCTTAACACACCCCAGCAGCCATGTAGAGATCAGGCAGGTACTGACGCACGCACGCCTCTGCTTCAGGAAGGAGGAGATGGTCCCTTAGACTCCACAGCACTCTCTCAGGGTCTACGCTTGGGGAACACTTAGTGGTGGCTGCATATCTGTAAAACATTCAGAGAAGAGTCCACAAGAACGATGATCATAAGCAATGATGTGTGAGGAAGGACTTGGAAAACCATCCCCCTCAAAGAAGAAAGGAAACTCACCGTATGAGGTTCAGCACACACAGGTCTGATTCCTTCTCTATGCCACAGCTCAACAGGATGCCATCCACCTTGCCAACAGCTTGCTCTTCATTCATTAGGTATCGATGATACAGCTTTTTCCAAGGAATGAACTATGTAGTTAAAATACAAAAACAAAATACAAAAACATTTTATATAAAAACAAAAACATGCAGGCAATGACTAGTAGAAAGTAGATTACATAAACACACATAGATAATCTTCTACCAACTGAAAAGCTATTATAGCTCACAAATCATAAGCTGAACAAGTCATGTAGAAATATTATATGAAGTTTGGTTGGAAACTAGAACTGGGTCTTATTTCTAACACTAACTTGTTATGGAGTCTGGGAAAACCTAGTGCCTTAGTTTCTGTATCTGGAACATCATCAGGTCACTAACAGAATTTCAATGAGGATAAAATAATATGACAACTGTTGCTATACTAGTATCAGACAAAGCAGATTTTAAGTCAAAACTGTCACATGAAACTTTACAGGATGTTATATAATGAAAAAAGGTCAATTTATCAAGAAAATACAATTATAGATATGCATTAAACACCAGAGCTCTTAACAAATAAAGCAAATACTGACAGAATTAAAGAAAGATATAGCACTCAATTTCATAGAATGAAACAACCAGAGGATGAATAAGGAAACAGAGTACTGAAACAACACTATAAACTGATAAATCTAACAGATACATGCAGAGTACTCCACCCAACAACAGAATATATATTCTTCTCAGATATACATGGAACATTTTCCAGGATAGATCACAAAACTAGTGTTGAAAAATTTCAAATGATCTATATAATATAAGGTATCTTTTTCAACAACAATGGAATGAAACTAGAAACTCAAAATACCTGGCAAATATACAAATACACAGAATTTAAACTATGTAGTATGCTTAAAACAACCAAAGGGTCAAAGAAAATATCACAAAGAAAATTAGAAAATACCTGAGACAAATGAAAATGAAAACACAACATATAAGTAGGCAGTGAAAGTAGTGCTAAGAGGAAAGTTCATAGCTAGAATTACATTAAAAAAGGAGGAAAGATCTGAAACAGACACTCTACCTTTATACCTCAAGGCACTAGAAAAGTACCTGCCTAGCATGTACAAGGCCCTAGATTCGATCCCCAGCATTGGGCCGGGGTGGGGGCGGGGATTAGAGCAGAAATAAATGTAGAAAAACAACAACAAAAAATTAACAAAATGAAAGTGTTGGTTTTTTCAGGCAAGAAAAAATTAAAATTTAATAAGCCTTTAACTAGACCAAGAAAAAAAAGAGGTCATTCAAATAACTAAAATAAGAGACAAGAAAACTGATGATGCCACACAAAAGGATTATAAAAGAGTACTATGAACAATCATGTTCCAATAAATTGAGAAACAGAAGAAAATAAATTCCTAGAAACACAACCTATGAAGACTGATTAATAAAGAAATAGAAAAACTGAACAGATTAATAATGAGTGAAATGGATCAGTAAATTAAAAACTCTCAATGAAGAAAAGCCTATGACCAGATGACTTCACCGGAGAATTCTACCAAACATTTAAAGAATAATCAACACTAATGTTCCTCATATTCTTCCAAAAAACTGAAGGGAACACTTTCAAACTCATTGTATGAGGCAAGTATTACCATGACATGAAAGCCAGACAGAGGCACTACAAGAACAGAATCTGAGAGCTATGACAGATTGCTGAAAATAAATACATCATATCATTGTTAGTAATGATAAAAATAGCATTATTCTAATATTTCAAGAGGTAAGTACAAACTGAGACACTTTCAAAAATCTTCTCAAGCAGAATGAAAAAAGCTCTCACTTCTTCCCACCTACAACTTCTGAGTTCACACCAGAGTGCTCAATTAGTTACAAAAATACAAGGACACAAACAAGATTCACATCTTAGAGCAGAAAGATATTTGTTTCAAGAAACAAGGAGTTAGGATCATGAGCAAAGAATAAAGCTGGAGTGATGCTGAAATGGCCTCCAAAATCTTTTGTGTTTAAAAGAAAAATTTCCTGTCTTGATATATCATGCACTCCATCCCCAAATTTTTAAACATAAATATGTTGTCAGGAGATTTCATCTCTGTAACTCTGACTTGTCCCCAATAGGTAGTCTAAGGGACAGGTAAGCTAAGCAAAACATTCTCTAGTCTTCAGGTTTACCTAAGAACCCAAACTTGGGATGGAAAGGAGGAGAGTGAACAAGGGACAGGAAGCCAGAGCAATAATACAACCAACAGTAGCACCAAGAAATCTTTTCTGAGAGTACAAGTTCTCACTATCTATCTGAAAGGTACTCCAGGGTGATTCCAACGCAACACTCACTGATCATCTGTTCTCTCTACATAAATGGTGAGACACAGTGGAGAATGCAGAAATGAACAGGACAGTTTTCAATAAATGAGATGACCAATTTAACTCATTAGCTTCTAACAATGAGCTAATAAGTTTAAGTAGGGAAGAAAGCTGTCTAAAACTGTAATACAGTATGTGATAAACTATGTTAACAGAAGTATGAACAGCTATAGTAACACAAAGAGGAGACAATGATTAACCTCAACAGGATGAAACGAGAAGGAATGGTGAATACAGAGTTAAGCCTTGAAAACACATGAGGAGCCCTTCAAGTGGGGTGGGGAGATTAGAGCACGCCACGGTGAGCCAGGAACATGCAGTCTACAACCAAGACAGGACACATCATGTGTTTTAGACAGAACAGAGAGATGAGCTGAGAGGAACAGAACAAGGAGGCTAGAATGACAGAAGACCAGAAGGCCTTAACCCAGTAAATCCCACGCTTTCAATTTTGTGAATATTTCATCAAATTTGACACAGGTGCATTAAAATAGCACAGAGACCATAATGTAGAGATTCTATTAGCATGATTATTTTAGTATATACTATGCAAATATAATTAATTATAATTTCCTTTTTATTTATTTATTTTGTGTGTGTACACGTTACTGGGGATTTAACCCAGGGGCTCTCTACCACTGAGCTACCTACCTAGTCCTTTTAAAATTTAGAGACAGGGTCTCACTAGGTTGCTGAGGCTGGCCTCAAGCTTGCAATCCTCTTGACTCAGTCTCTCAAACTGCTAGGATTACAAGCATGCACCACCATGCCCAGCTTATTTCAATTTTTTTACATGGTCCACATCAGAAATAATGGGACAAAAATGTATTAAATGTCCTTTGGAATATGGATATTATTCTGGAAGGAAATGGAAGCCACCATTTCTGAAGAGATCTTCTAATCAGAAGTATCATTAAGTGAAGCTAATATATAAGCTTTTAGAGGGACTATCACTCAACTGAGCACTTTACTTACCAGTGGGTCACTGATTATCTCCTTCCAAAGGTGGCACACCAAGCTCAGATTACAATAGAGGTCTTCTACAGGGAGGAAGGCAAAGATGTGCCTCAGGACTTCACTTGGCAGGCTACAGATATGGCTTGGCACTTCTTGGCAGGGCAAAGTCCCAAGCAGCCCATAGTATGAGTCAGGAATGGGGTCAGGACCAATGTCCTCAATGTCTTGGCCAGTTTCTCCCAACTCTGCAAAGCGCTGTGACATACAGTCCTCTGCCTCTTGCCTGGCCTCCCTATGCCTTGTGCATGATGGCGACAAATGTCGTGGGGTTTTCTTAGCAACTCCATCCCTCTGGCTGGTCCCTGTGGCATTATTACTCTCTTCCTCAAAGGACCGAGAGCGCTTCCTGGGGGGCAGAGCAGACCCTGACGAGCCCAAACTCTCTTCTCCATCACCTTCCTGAGGCAGGGTACAACTTCTCTCTGCAGCAAAGATCATGTCACTCTCAGAGTCCTGACAGCTGTCCTGGCCAACAGAACTGCTTTTGGCCATGTCATTGGTGCCCCGCTGCTGGTCAGCTAGGAAGAACTCAGGGCTGTGTCTCTGACATCCTTGACCTGTACAAAAAATGCAAACAGAATGGACAAAAATGATCATGGCTGCTGACCCACATTTGATCCAAACAAGACAAGCTAATGTTCAGTTATTGATGTTAACAGAGGAAAGAGACAAGGACATATTTATGGGTCAGGTGTCTATATAAACAGCTAATTCAAAGAATCATCAGACACATATTTGGAAATAGATGGAGACCAGTCTTCAAGCGGTGTGATGGCCTACTTTACACCTTGCAATATACACAAGTACTAAGTCATACACCACACAAGGAACACCTGAATGGACAGACAGAAAGGAGACGACTGCTCATATTCACACATCTGCTCACACGAGGCACATCCTGGCTTTCTCCTACACAACAGCAAGTCTACTTTTGCCTAAGTAAAAAGGAACATGCTTTAGCTTATCAAGTTTGGAAAGCCCTACTCTTCTCATCTGATGGCGTTAAAGCCCTTTTTATTTCCTTCTATGAAGCTGATGCATTAATTTATTTTTTAAAAAAGGAAGGAGTCAGAGTTCTTTTCATCTGATTATAGAGTGATATTTAATCTCTTCTACACTTTCTTCAAACATCATTTACTAAGTACTCATGATTCTGAGACAAATATAAAGTGACAGTACATGATCTCACAGACATTTCAGGATTTCCCATATCGCCACATTCTTTCCAGACTCCAAAAAATCATTTTTAAAAGCCAATGAAGTAGTCGGGCGTGGTGGCGCAAGCCTGTAATCCCAGCACTTAGGGAGGCTGAGACAGGAGAATCGCGAGTTCAAAGCCAGCCTCAGCAACAGCAAGGCACTAAGCAACTCAGTGAGACCCTGTCTCTACATAAAACACAAAATAGGGCTGGGGATGTGGCTCAGTGGTCGTGTGCCCCTGAGTTCAAGCTCCAGTATCAAAAAAAAAAAAAAGTTCTCTTTTTTGATGCCTGTTCTTTACTCTATGTTGTTACAATTGTTATCTGACTAATACTTACCTGTTCTCTATCAGAAGTATACAATTAACACTGACAGCTTAAAGTTGACTTCATTCTATT
>PVHX01015458.1:0-16781 GCA_004024805.1 Geosciurus inauris
TTCACCCTGTAGCCAACTTCAGTTTTACCTCCACGTGCACCTTCAGCTGCTCAGAGGGAACTGAGCTGATCGGGGAGAAGAGAACTGTGTGTGGCTCATCTGGAATCTGGTCCAGTCCTCATCCGATATGTCAGCGTAAGTTTTCCCAATACATGCAAGACTTAAAGATGGGGCCAATGGACACACAGGTGGTGGGCACACATACTAAACTTGACACTTCATTTTGTACAATGCAAGTTCCTACACATTAACTTACTATAAACTGCTTGGCTGTCCTTGTCTCCTCCTCTGGTGACAACCACTTCTGTTTTTCATTCTCAACTCTTCCTCTCTTATCTGTTAAAATCTAAACCTGGTGTTTCTACTGATTTACCTCTTCTCCATTGTTCTGTTCCTCTACAATCGGACTTCTCTGTTAGTCCCTTGAAATGCCTCCTTGGAAGTCATCCACGGCCACCTAATTCCCCAGACCATGGATTCTTCTCACTTACCACTCAGCTGATGTCTCCCAAGTCTGATCAAGAGGACTGTGTCTTCTTCCCCTCACCTCTCCTCCACCTGACAGGTGCCGGCAACACTTGCTGGGTCAAAGGCACATTAAATTAGCCTAGGAGAGCATGGCCACAATGTCTGCCCCACATGCCATCTGCACAGGTAGCTTTCGTGGGGTGGGGTCTGCAGAAGCCACTAGAGAAGCTCATCTCTGTGTGTCTCGAGTGCCATGGGGCAGGCAGCCGAGAGTGGCAGGGAGACCTCTGAGTGGCAGGGTGTCGGGTATGTTTGCTTTGCGGCCTGGCTAGCGTCCATTCCCTCATCTTCCTCAAGCCAGCAGGTGCCCGTTTGGCGCCTCTGCATCTTCAGCCTCCTCTGCATCCTCCTTTGAGAGTGGGGATGGAGGCACTGTCAGAGTGTTCAGCAAAGCAGCGTGAGGATCAAGGGCCCCACGCGGACCCTGTGCCAACATGAGAAAGTAGCTTCCTTCAGCAGGAGGTATCCAAGGCAGGTTTCTCACATTAGGACTTTTTCAATAAACATGAAACTACAGACGAACTGAGCTTACATTCACAAAGGACGTGTAACTCAGTCCTCCTCCTTATTGGTGAAGGAAGTGGAGGGAGGGGGGAGGCCTGCATCAGTTGATAGATCAGTGCAGGTCCTTGGCACGTAGACATCTAGTGCCTACTTTTTCACATGTGCTCTAAAGTAAAAGCAGCAGTAGTTTCCTTTGACAAGTTACCTGGGTCAAATCACTGTCTTTTCTTTCTCCTGAAGTTGTATAACACACTCTAGGTTGTCTCTGTGTTGGAGGTCCAACCATTGACCATGGAGCTAAATACAATGATAACCTTCCTTGCCAAGATTTTGTATATATCCCCAGGATTCCCCTATCACCCATGGGGAGACTGAGATTCCCTGGGCACTGGGCTAGAGGCGGGGCCGGTCTACCTCTGTGGTAGACTCCTGGGGGCCTTCCCATGCATCTATCTGTCAAGGTCATCAAACGAGTTGTGATGGGAAGACAGGAGGAAAATGTCAAGAATCAGAAGCTGCACAAAGGAAATGAAGCGTGTGGTCTCATGCTGTGTGCCTCACTGCCTTCTGTTTCAGAACTGGACAGAGGTTTCTCAAAGGTCAAGGAAATTCTCCTCCTCCATAACAAACTCTTCATTGCAGTGGCAGTCATCGTCATTGCATTCTGTGGGTTGGCATTTGTCATTTATCTCACAAGGCGATTAAGGAAAGGTATGTGAATTTAACTTCATATGAAAACAAGTAGTGAAAAGTTAAAAAAAAAGAAATTCACAGGAAATTCAGTGAAACTGATTCATCTTAAGCAGGATGCTAAGCTTAAAGTTCTGGAGACATGAGTCCCTGGAGAAGTAAATCAGCCCAGGACACACCTCCAATCCCAGCACTTCGGAGGCTGAGACAGGAGAATCACGAGTTCAAAGCCAGCCTCAGCAATGGCGAGGCACTGAGCAACTCAGTGAGACCCTGTCTCTACATAAAACACAAAACAGGGCTGGGGATGTGGCTCAGTGGTCGAGTGCCCCTGAGTTCAATCTCCAGTACCCCCCCCCCAAAAAAAAGGCGGGCTGCCTTGCTTTTCATTAGGCAAACGTTTGACAATGCCTGTTATCTTGAAGACATCTTGCTAGGGGGATAACAACTGAATCAGACATTTACTCTTATTTAATTGTGCGAAAAAGAGGCATAATCTCTGTCCTCTTAGAGCCTACATGCCTCTGATTTCAGTTTCACAGTTTCCCCAGGAAGTGAACCTAACGTCCACTAAGGTTTCCAGGTGTTGCTCTTGAAGGCCTAACTTCTTGAAGAGTCCCAGTCCTGTCTGTCTCTGGACTTGTGGGAGCTGCACTGTCCTTGGAGAAACCCCTGTCTTCTCCCTGCTGTGTGTCCACTGAGGCCACAGCTGTAACCAAGTACTCCATGCACACCTCCCTCCAGCCTGGGCTGCACACCTTCCTCCTGCCCTGAGCAGCTAGTCTGCTGCCTGGTTGAGAGTCAAACACCAGCAGAGAGGCACACAGTGTCACTCCCCTTTGTCACCCCCCACCAGTGTCCACTCCTGAAGGTGGGGCCAAGAGTCTGTGGCCAGCCTTGGGTGTGCACTGCCACATTTGGCCAGACTCACCTGGCAGAACCATTCAAAGCTGTGCAATTCACAGGCATTGGGCAGCTTTTAAGACACACCTGTTTCAAGTTCAGGAGCCAAGGACAACCCCAAAACAAGTGCAGACCAACTCCTCTGTGCTAACTCTCTGTGGCATCTATTGATTGACAATTAAATTTGCCTTCCTTCAAATAAGGTAGTGTGCCCTCTGTTCCCTGAATGTGGATGTCAGGCTGCGCAGCCATGCACACTGGCACTTCCAGGAATATCATCTTTCAGGCCCTGGTGGTCTTGCACTCTGATCAGCCTTTCACCCACAGTTCAGGAGTTGCCAGATTCGTTTTCTCACCAACTTGAAAGACAATGGAGGGGGGACCATCTGTGTGGAAGAACCCCCATAACTAAACCTGAGAGCACTGGGCAGTGACAGTGTCCACTCCTGTTGCTATAAATCCCGGGACACTGGATCCCACCATCACATGCTCTATACCAAGCCCCTCGGTACTTGGGAAAAGAAGAGTGACAGCTGTCTGTCACCTCTGATGGCTCCTTCAATGGACACTTCCAAGCTTGTCCTCAACTGTCCTTTCCTTCTTCCTGCCGTGGGTGAGGATGGCGGAGTGGAAGGGCTGGAGGATGGAGTGGCAATCACCCTGTGCCTGCCTGGGGCATGCTGGCTATGATCTCATAACTTTAAGACTTTGGGGCTGAAAATCACCGTTAGAAGGAGGATGCTTGTCTCCGAATTTCTTAGCTTTTAGCCACTGTTTGTCAGAATTCAAAGAATAGAATCAAGGTCGTGTGTTTTTCACGAGGAGGTCGCTGGCTAAGAGCCTTGTATAAGCAGGATGAGAAAAGCAGTAGGATTGTTTTTTAAGTGTTTGACCTGGGAGTCATTTCTGTACAAGATCTCAAACTGATAACTTGAAAACTGCATGCCCCTGCTGTGGGATTCAGTGTGGGGCAAACAGGAAACAGGTAATGGGCACTTAGGTTAGCTACAGTTATGCCACCAAGAGACAAAGACTCTGTAGTAAAGTCAGAGTTAATGCAACGTGTAGATTGTCTCCTTTTTTTAAAATAATTTTTTAGTTGTTAATGGATCTTTATTTTATTCATTTATTATTTGTATGTGGTGCTGAGGATCGAACCCAGTGCCTCACGCATGCTAGGCAAGCGCTCTACCACTGAGCCCCAGCCCCAGCCAGATCGTCTCCTTTTGTGAATTCAGGATCTCCAACTTTCATTTAAATGGCTTTGTCTTCCAAAGTTCTAATTGTAAGTTGGTTCTTTAAAGTATGGAGAACATATTGCTACAGAGGCAATGTTAGATCTGATGGCTTGGTCTCCAGCTTTTATTCACAAAGCCTTCACTGATTTGTTTTAGGATTACAAGTGGAAAGTAATAATTCTATTTATATACAGGATGCTTCTGAGAATTTTATAGGTTGTTGGGTTCAAAAATCTGGGAAAAGGCAGCAGATGATGAGCAGCTGCCCTGAGATGGGGTGAACGGTGGATGGGCACACTGGGTGTCACCAGCAGGCAGTGCAGCCCAGATGTCTCGTTTGTGAGCAGCACAGATGAGGGAATGGAGCCCAGAGGTGTCTGCATAGGCGAGCCCACTGTGGTTGGGAATCCACCACTGTTTGAATCAGAACACAGAGCCGGAGGGGCCTCAGGTGTCTCTAGACACACATGCAGTCCACCTAACAATTGCATGATATATTTGAAAAGATAGTTTTGAGGGTGGGATCTCCCTTTCCCTTTACTTTAAAAATTGAAATTGTCTACTTTTTGTTGATGCCATTTCTCTTTTCTATTTTTAGGACAGAAATCTCAGATACGGTAAGTTTTATCAGTGAGTGATTTCCCTATCTGTTGATCCCTCTTCTAAGTAGAAAATACTTAAAATACTTGTTGTTATGGCTAGTCACATTAATTCCAAGGTTAACATCATGGGAGTCTCATCTAAATGAAGTTTCCAGGTAAAGTAATAAACTGCTAACCTTCTTAAAATTTGGGAGTTTTGGTGCTTATGAAGCAATATAAATGAATGTATAAGTAATTCTTTATTAGGGAGAGCAGTTTATGTAAAGGGAGCTTTTCATGATTGTCCCTGAAGTTTCTTTAAGTGTTAGAAGCATTGTGTTGCTCTTTCCATCACATGTGAACACACACGGAGACTACATACAGTCACCGAGAAACATTCCACTCCACAAGCATTTATTGAGCAATTAATATACCCTAAGGCTTAGGGAGAAAGTACAACCCCAGACCCCCAAATTTCCCTCCAGCTTCCTAAAAAATTACATTTTTTTAAAGCTTTGGTATTGAAACTCCAGTGCTTTAATTGGAGAAATATTGCCGAATACTGAGAAGAGATAGGGCACGTGAAAACGCATGGCCCGTCTGGCAGCAGGGGGATGGCGAGAGACTTCCGGTTTATGAGCTTGCCGGCTTGCTTTGGAATTTTAGGAAGGAGAGTGTAGGAAAGAACAATTATGGAGATGCAAGCTTGGTGAGGTACTAAGTACGCATCTGGACAACTTAGCTCCTTTTAAAATGCTGCAAATGGAGCGAGAAGGTTCCTGAAGAAGCTGTGTGCTTGCTCAACCACCCTGCCAGCCGCAAAGCATCACTGAGAAAGTCTTAGTTCAGAGGGCTGTCGCTCAGAGTGCAGCAGAGAGCCTGGGGAGAGACGGGCACCGAGGCCAGATCCTGCAGCCATCTGTAAGGCACTCTGAGGAGCACGGCCTCCTGCTGAGCTCAGTGCGGTGTCACCACAGCCACTGGTGCAGTGTGTGCTGCTCGCCTCTTGTGAGGATCCCCCTGCCCAGTGTGCAGACCCCAGAGGTGGGTGAGTCTGAGGCCAAAGGACCAGTCTGGACATGTGAAGTTATGGGGTTAAAGCTCATGGTACCTGTCTTGAGAAACCACAGTGCGGCTGGGTTCATGAGGTATCACCAGGGAGGGTCGACTGAATGTGGTGCCTAATTGGCAGAGAGACCCAGAGAGAAAGAGAGACAGGAGAGTGAAAGAAGTGGCCTGAGTCTGACCTGGGAACTTCTGGTGGGGGTGGTGTGGCCGCTGAGGCAGGAACAGAGGGAAGCAGCAGTTTGGGACGCGCAGATCTCAAGTTCAGGTTTGCACATGCTGACTTCAGGCATCTGGGGTTCACCCACGGCGCTTCGGGTCTATCCCAGCACAAGGGGCAGGAGATGTGGATTCAGGGGTTCTCCCATTTCAGGAGGTGCACAGTAACCAGGGACAGTGTGAGCGTGGGTAAGGAAGAGGAGCTGGGAGAGGCCGGAGCCAGGAGAGAGGCTGAGCCACAGGAGCACTAGCATCTAAGTCAGCTAAGGGAAGGAGC
The DNA here is from genome assembly GCA_004024805.1 of Geosciurus inauris. Taxonomy (NCBI): domain Eukaryota; kingdom Metazoa; phylum Chordata; class Mammalia; order Rodentia; family Sciuridae; genus Geosciurus; species Geosciurus inauris. The sequence goes on from PVHX01015458.1 coordinate 6,006, forward strand.
GGGCGGGGAGGGGCCAGAGCAAGGCCAGGGAGAGTGGGGGCCACAGATCTGGGGAAGAAGGAAATGGAAACAGTCTCAACGTGGCCAGGAGAACCTGCAGGTTTCCAGTGGCTATGCCATGACATCCCTGGGGGAGCGTTCCCAGTGCAGACACCCAGAGGAAGTCAGAGGGCAGAGGGCGGCGGAGCCACTTGGGATGCGGAGGCAGAGACAGCACATGTACTGTGTTCAACAAGTCTGGCTCTGAGGAGAGTTGTGGGGTAAGTGAACGGGGACCTGGACTATAGTCTTCTTTTCTATTTTTGCATTACGGTGTCTCCCACACGAACGATGCAGTATGTTCTTTTTCTTTTTTTGGTACTGTGATTGAACTCAGGGGTACTCAACCACTGAGCCACATCCCCAGCCCTATTTTGTGTTTTATGTAGAGACAGGGTCTCACTGAGTTGCTTAGCGCCTCGCTGTTGCTGAGGCTGGCTTTGAACTCGCAAGCCTCCCAAAGTGCTGGGATTACAGGCATGCACCACCGCATCCAGCTGATGCAGCTTTTCCTTCGGTGCACCTGGAAGGATTCTGTGTGGTCACAGGCTTTCTCTTCTCCCATTTTGCCCCATATTTATCACCCTCCCCCCAGCCTACTCTTATTGTTTACAGTTGTTTTTTTTTTTTTTTTTTTTTCTTTTTTTAAATCAGTGCTGGGGATTTTGGTACTGGTGCTTTACCCCTGGGCTACATCCTACGTCCAGTTCTTTTTACGTTTTATTTTGAGACAGGGTCTCACTAAGTTGCTGAGACTGACCTGAGTTTGCTATCCTTCTGCCTCAGCCTCCTCAGATCCTGGGATTATAGCCAGCTGTCACCTTGCTTGGCAGCTCAGTGTTTTGTTATCCCCTGGGGGGACTCTCAAGCCGTGGAGTAAAGGACGACTATGGAGTGTAACGATACCTACTTGCTCATTCCTAATTCCTTGTTTCCAGTTTCAGTTCAGCGTTGTATATGAGGACAGACACTTAAATACTATAAAAATCTGATACATATGTAACTACAGTCTCAGTTTTGATGAAGACCAAACTTTATCTCCTTAGTCTTCCATATACTGTGGGGGAACACCTCACATAGAAAATTCATAAACTGATGTTATCATTGCTCTTCAGCTGCAGTAAATCTAAGGGGCTCTGCTCAAGCTGAAGGGTCCCATTGCACTGCGGCCCACCTGTGTAAGTGGAGGCCATCCTATCCAGCCACCTGCAGCCTCCCTGCCTCCTGTGGCCATCTCCCTTCTCAGCTGGCTAACTTCCATAAGCAGCATCTCAGCACCAAACAAAGGACAGGACACAGCCATGGCCAGGGCTGTTTTGAAGTTGTGGGTGTCGCTGTCTCTTCCTATTAGACCCATCCACACTTCTCTGAGTTCTTTTGACCACTACTGTTAAATACATAAGGAGTGTCACTGAAATGCTGGCTGCAGGTGACACCTCCTCAGGGCTATGCAGGAGAGGGAAAGCAGGCAGAGGGACCCCCTGACTCCTGCTGAATGCTCCCCTCCCAGCATCTCCTGAGATACACGTAGCCTTCCCTGGGTGGCCCTGAATGGAGTGTGGCTGGACTGAGCTTTCTCAGCATCTGGGCATGAAGCTGGGTCCTTGTGACAGATCTGCTAGTGGTGTGTCCCTGCTGGTGGCTGTAACAGTCGTAGTAGCCATGGTGATGACAACAGTGCGGTCATTTAAAAATATTATTATGTGAAACTGATCTTAGTTGGCCTCCAAATTCCTTCAGGAAAAAGCTGCCTTTTCTTGATCAGCCTTCAAGGTAGAGGAAAGAGCCCATAGTGTGGGAGAAACTGAAATAGGAGAAGATGTGGGTGAGGTGCTCTGTGTGAGAAAATGCAGAAAACTTAGCTTTCTTTGCTATGTGAGCACATGAGAAGGAAAGAAAAATGAAAGAAAGAAAAGAAATAAACATAGACATAAGTAAAAAGAACCGAAGGGTTGACTCAGGCATTCAGAAATGAAAAACAAAACAAAGATCCCGGTTAAATATGGCTTATGCAAATGTTCCTTTTTCAAAGATCTTTTAGGAAAGCCCCTCTTTTGCTGTTTTTCTTCCGTGTGAATATATCTCTTTTTAAAATATTTTTTAGTTGTGGATGAACCTTTATTTTTATTTATTTATATGCAGTGCTGAGAATCAAAACCAGTACCTCACACCTGTTAGGCAAGTGCTGTCCCCTGAGCCACAACCCCAGCCCCTGTTTTATTCTTAACAAGAAATGGAGTCAAGAATATGATCAAAATGAACTCACAAAGATAAGTGAGGAGACTGGGAATGCGAAAAGCCCAGGTCTAAATGCTCTTACAAATGTGGGTTCAAATCAATTCTGACCCCTCAAAAGAAAGCAAACTCAGTTTAGTTTGGTTAATGCTACTTTGATTAAAACCCTCATGTAGACTGGACAGCCCTGGGTCGTGCTGCGGAGCCCAGTGCCTGTTCACTGGGCTCACTTGTGACTGTGTGGCTGTGTTGGCCACTAAGACAGACAGGCAACTTCAGGGCAAGCTCCTACATTAATACACCTTCAAAGTGTCCTTTGTTTCACCTAAAATTTTGTGGAAAAATGTGAAGATCCAGCCATGATCTCCAAGTCCATGAGAGTTAGATCACTCTTTTCCTTTTGGGTTCCTGGGGTAAACTTAGATCATGTCAAATAGAGTATGCCCAGAAGTGTTGGCATCCACTACCTTAATGTATCTGTCCTTTTAACATTTTACTATGTGCTCTATGACCTTGAGCTTGAAACAGAGCCCTTTAGGATTCAAAGCAACTTTAAGATTGAAGGGAACTTCCTAGTAATTGCTTTTCTGCATCTGGAGTTTCCTCCTACTGAGAATGGAAACTGAGAAGCTACCAGGTAACCCCAGCAGGTGCCCAGGAAACGAGTCCTGGCATGTTCTCGTCAGCACGGGCTAACTGCATCTGTGTGTGCACATTACCTGCCTTGTGTCCCACTGCACCCCCTTCTCTTATACAAGAGTCACACACCTGAGCCCCCAGAGATTGAGGTCTGAGACGTACTCTTCCCTATCTCCCTCAAGGCTGGCTTTCAATACGCCTGTTTCCCTTCACCAGCCTTTTTCTCATGAACTTTAGTGGAGTTGAGTGATGGACGCTTTGTTCCCAGTAACAATTTTTGTTAAGCATCAGGAGAAAGAGTGCCCCACCCCAGCCCCCAACCAGTCTCCTCAGAGGAGATTCCTGGTGATACTTCAGGAAGAAGGGGATGGACTGCTCGTGGCTAGAGCAACCTGCAGTGGGAATGTCAGGGAAACCCCAGAGCTGCCTGCTCATTGTCGATCCCAGGTTATCCCCCTTCTCTGCTGCAGCATCAATACCTATACAGTTTTGTTGGTGAAAGACAAAGGTTTTAGAAAACTGATGGGTTCCAGCCTGGACAGCCACTGTAGGAGGCACCTGAGAATTTGATCTCCACTATTAGGGCCTGAAATAAGCCATTTACCCTCCACTGGGTAGGTCATTTTGGGGGCTACCTGTTAGTGTGGTATAAAACGCTGACAGCCAAACTCCCGGATAATTTGTCTTTTTAAAGAGTACCCTTTTGGTTTGATTCTAGTTTTGTTTTTTTCCATGATTAAAAAGGAGGTAGTATACCATCATAACACTGTGGTCTGTATAGCTAAAAGTCTGCTCTGATTTAAGGCAGCTGGTATGTTTGTTAACTTGACAGCTGGCTCGAAAGAGGCCAAAATGTCATGGCTGCAGCAACAGATTTAGCTACATAAATCTTCAGAGGAACATACCCCACTCCCCATTCTGGCAACCTGTTCAGGAGGAGCATGTAGTTATGGCCTGGCCCTGACACCTTGTTCTCTTTCATAAAATGCCACTCAAAATGACTAAATGTATTTTGTGCTCTGATGATGTCAATAGCCCAGTTGACTGCAGTTAAATGTTGTAAAATCTTTTTCATGAGAAAAAGGACTATCTCTTCTGGCAGTAAATTTAGATCTCTGTTTCTACTTTTTTTCCATACCTCTTTACTACTTCAGGTTTGTATTACTTTAAATTTCTTTTTATTTTCTACCTAAAGACAGGATAGTAATGTCTTTTAATGTTTGCATTTTTTCTATATCTTTATTGGTGCATTATAATTATACATAACAGTGGGACTCTTTGTTACGTATTTGCAAATGCACACAATATGACAATATAATTTCTTCAGAATTCCCCAGTACTTCCTCTTTGCCTTTCCTCCTCCTTCCCCCTGGTACCTCTCTTCTACTTTACTGGACTCCTTTCAATTTTGATGAGATCCCATCCTCATCTTTCTTGTCCTTTTTCCTCTCTAGTCCCACATGTGAGAGAAACCCTACAAACCTTGAATTTCTGAGTTGGGATTATTTTGCTTAACATACTGTTTGCAAGTTCCACCCATTTTCCTGCAAATGATATAATTTCATTTTTCTTAATGGCTTAATAAAGCTCCATTGTGTATATATATCACATTTTCTTTATCCATTCACCCATTCTCAGTTCCATAATTTGGCTCTTGTGAATTGTACTCCTGTAAACATGGGTATGCATGTATCACTGTAGTATGCAGACATTAATTCTTTAGGAAAACCAAGGAGTGGTATGGCTGGGTCATGTGGTGACTCCATTCCTAGTCTTTTTTTTTTTTTTTGGTACCAGGGATTGAACTCAGGGCACTCGACCACTGAGCCACATCCCAGCCCTATTTTGTGTTTTATGTAGAGACAGGGTCTCACTGAGTTGCTTAGTGCCTCGCCGTTGCTGAGTCTGGCTTTGAAATCGCGATTCTCCTGCCTCAGCCTCCCTAAGTGCTGGGATTATAGGTGTGCGCCACCACCCCCAGATCATTCCTAGTTTTTAAGGAACATTCATACTGACTTCAATAGTGGTGGTACTAGTTTACAGTACCGCTCACAGTGTGAAAGTGTCCTTTTTCTCCACATCCTCTTCAACATTTATTATTGTTTGTATTCCTGATGACTGTCATTCTAAGTGAAGTGAGATGAAATCTCAGCATAGTTTTAATTTGCATTTACCTAATTATTAATGAATTTGAACATTTTTTCATATTTGTTGGTCATTTTTATTTCTTCTTTTGAGAAGTGCCTGTTTAGTTCATTTACCTTTTTAATAATTGGGTTATTTGGTGGCAAGCTTTTTGAGTTCTTTATATATTCTAGATATTAATCTTTTATTGGAAGAGTAGCTAGCAAAGATTTTCTCCCATTCTGAAGGTTCTTTCTTCACATTATTGTTTCCTATGCTGTGCAAAAGCTTTTTAATTTGATGCCATTCCTTTTATTATTTTTTGATATTTTTCCTGAGCTTCAGGGGTCCTATTGATGAAGTTGTTCCTGAGCCTATGTGTTAGAGTGTTGACTTTATGTTTTCTTCTAGGAGTTGTAAAGCCTCTGGTCTAATTTCTAAGTCTTTGATTCATCTTGAGTTGTTTTGTGTAGGGGAAAAGATAGAGATCTAGTCTCATTCTTGTATGTATAACCTGTTTTCCCAGCACCATTTGTTTAAAAGGCTGACTTTTTTCCAACATATATTTTTTGCCCCTGTGTCAAGGTACAAAAGATGACTGCATCTGTTTGCCTCTGTGTTTTATATTCTGTACCACTGGTCTGTGTGTCTGTTTTTATGCCAGTACCGTGCAGCTTTTGTTATGATAGCTCTGTAGTATAAGTTGAAGTCTGGTATTGTGATGCCTCCAGCAGTGCTTTTTTGGCTTAGAATTGCTTTGGCTATTCTGGGTCTTTTATTCTTCCAAATGAATTTGAGGATGGTGTTTTCCAGTTCTGTGAAGACTGTCATTGGTATATTGATGGTGATTGCATTGAACCTATACATTGCTTTTGGTGATGTGGCCACTTAGCAATGTTAATCCTGTCTGTCCATAAACATGGGAAGTCTTTCCATCTTCTTGTGTCTTCTTCAATTTCTTTCTTCAGTGTTCTGTAGTTTCCTTTGTAGAGGTCTTTCACCTCCTTGGTTAGATTTATTCCTAAGTATTTTATTTTGTTTTATTGTTTTGAGGCTATTTATTGTGAATGGAATTGTTTTCTTTCTCAGCAGATCCATTATTGGTATATAGGAAAGCTATTGATTTTTGGATGTTGATTTTGTAACCTTCCAATTTTGCTGAATTTGTTTATTTTTATTTTTTTTAGTTGTAGATGGACACAACATCTTTATTTTATTTATTTATTTTTATGTGGTGCTGAGGATCGAACTCAGTGCCCCACGCATGCGAGGCAAGCGTTCTACCACTGAGCCACAATCCCAGCCCTGAATTTGTTTATTAAGCAGTCTTTTGATGGAGCCTTTTGGATCTTCTAAGTTTAGGATTATATTATCTGCAAGCAGTGATTTTTGACCTTTTCCTTTCCTAATTTTATTCCTTTTACTTCCATCTTTTGCCTCATTGCTGTGGCTACAATTTCTAGTAATATATTAATTGGAGTGGTGATAGTGGGCATCCTTGTCTTGGTCCAGATTCTAAAGGAAATGCTTTCAGTTTTTTCCCAGTTACTATGATGTTGGTTTTGGGGTTTCATATGTAGCTTTTATGATGTTGAGGTAGGTTCCTTCTATTCCTAACAGTGTTTATATCATGAACGGGTGCTGAAATCTGTCAAGGCTTTCTCTGCATATATTGAGATGGCTAAGATTTTTGTCCTTAATTCTATTTATGTGATGAATTACATGCATTGATTTGCATATGTTAAACCATCCTTGCATCTTTGGGGTAAAAGCAACTTGGTCATGATGTAAAATCTTATTAATATCTTGTTGAATACTATTTGCTAATATTTGATTAAGGATGTTTGGGTCTAAGTTAAGCAGGGATATTGGTTTGTAGTTTTCTTTGGTTGTGTTCTTATCTAGTTTTGGTATGAATGTTATACTGGCTTCATAGAATGAATTTGGAAGTGTTCCATTCCTTTGATTTCATGGAATAATCTGAGGAACATTGGCATTAATTCTTCCTTAGGGGTCTGGTAGAATTCTGCTGAGAATCCATCTGGTCCTGGGTTTTTCTTTTTTGGAAGCTAAAAAAAAATATTATTACTGCTATCTCATTGCTAGTTTCTGGTCTGTTGAAATTTTTTATGTCCTTTTGATTCAATTTTGACAGATTGTATGTGTCTAGAAATGTATCTATTTCTTCTAGGTTTTAAAATTAGAAATTGGAGTATAAGTTTTCAAAATAGTCTCTAATGAGTCACTGAATTTCTGTGATGTCTGTGGTGATATCTCCTTTTTATCTCTAATTTTATTAATTTGGTTCTTCTTTTTCTTTTGGTTAGTTTGGCTAAGGCTTTATCAATCTTGTTTATCTTTTCAAGAAACAATTTTTCATTTCAGAGATCATTTGTATTGTTTTTCAATCCTCTATCTTCTGGATTTTAGCTCTGATCGTAAATATTTCTTTCCTCTTACTGATTTTGGATTTTTTTCCTAGGATCCTATGATGCCTGATTAGTTTTTTGTTTGGGGTCTTTCTGATTTTTTTTAAATGTAAGCACTCATAGTTATAAACTCTACTCTTGGAACCACTTTCATAGTATACCACAGGATCTGGTATGTTGTATCACTATTGTTGTTTGAGTCTAAAAATTTTAAAATTCCTCCTCTGATTTCCTCTATCACCCATCCATCATTCAGAAACAATTACTGAAATTCATGTGTTCATATATATACTTTCTATAGTTTTTGTTGATTTCTAATTTTATTCTATTATGCTCTGATAAGATGCAAGGGATTATTTTGATATTTGTAATTCAGTAAGAGTTGCTTTGTGGCTGAAAATATGATCTATTTTGAAAATGATTCCATGAACAGCTGAGAAGACAGTGAGTTTAGCTGTTATTGGATGAAATATTCTATTGATGTCTGTTAAGTCCATTTGATTTATAATACTTTTTAGGTAAAAAGAATATTAATTAAGTTTATTTCTGGATGGCTATATATTGGTGAAATGTATGTTGAAATCACCTAGTATTATTGTACTGGGGTCTATCTGAGTCTTTAAGTTAAGTAATGTCTGTTTTATGTAATTATGTGCACCAACATTTGAAGCATAAATATTTACTATTGTTATATCTTCTTGTTCGATTGTTATTTTTACCATTATAAAGTGACCATCTATGTCTCTTATGATTAATTTTGGCTTGTAGTCATCTTTGTTGGATACAAGGGTTGCCACTACTGCTTGTTTATTTTATTTTTTACTCTATTTGCACAATATATCACTTTCCATCCTTTCATTTTCAACCTGTGACTGTCTTTGCCTGTAAGGTGAGTTTCTTGCAAACGTCCTACAGTTTGTTGATTCTTATTTTTAGTCCATTCTGCCAGCCTATGTCTTTTAATTTGAGTGCTGAGATCATTTACATTCAGTGTTATTATACAGAGATGTTTATTAATTCCTGCCATTTTGATTCATTCTAATATTTAATTTGGTTTTATTTTTCATTTGCTTATTACTCTTCAAATTAGATTTGTCCCTTTGCATGATCTGGAATTAGCTTTTGATTTGTTCCTTGTGTAGTGTTTATTTAAGAATTTTCTATAGTGGTGACTTAGTGGTAGTAATGAATTCTTTAAATTTTTGCTTATCTTGGAATGTTTTTTATTTCCTTTTTAATTCTAAAGTATAGCTTTGCTGGAAATAACAAGCTTGATTGTCAGTTATTTTCTTTCAGATGTTGGAATACATTCTGAGTTCTCCTGGATTTTAGAGTTTGTGCTAGGAAATAAGCAGTAATTCTGATTGGCTAGCTTCTAAATGTGACCTGACATTTTTATCTTGAGGCTTTGAGAGTTCTTTCTTTGTTCTGTATGCTAGGAATTTTAATTATATTGTGTCATGGAGTCCTTTTTAGTCTTGTCTATTTGGGTTCTGAGCGCCTCCTATATCTATATGTTCATCTCATTCCCAAGGTTTGGGGAACTTTCTGTTACTATTTCCCTGAAGAATTTACTCATGCTGTTTGCCTACATTTTCAACCGTTTTTGTTCCAGTGATTCTTAAATTCAGTCTCTTAATATTGTCTCATTGTTCTTATATACTATGGGCATGGTTGCTTATTTTCTTTTCTTTTTAAAAAATTTTTTTAGTTGTTGATGGATTTTTATTTTATTCATTTATTATTTGTATGTGGTCCTGAGGCTCAAACCCAGTGCCTCACACATGCTAGGCAAGCACTCTACCACTGAGCTACAGCCCCAGCCCTACTTATTTTCTTTTCTTTAATACTGTCTGAATGTTCAAGGTCAGTCACTTTGTCTTCTGTGTAGTCTACTCCATTAGAGAGACTTTTCACTGAACATTTTATTTGATTTATCGTGCCTTTATTTTGCAAGATTTGTTTGTTTGCATTTTCAATATTTCTATCTCATTACATTTCTCACTCGTATCCTGCACTAACTTCTTTAATTCAATCTGTTGTTTTTATGTGTTCTGTTGGAATTAATTGATCATTTTTGTAATCATTCTTTTGAATTCTTTATCTGGTATTTCCTCCACTTAAATACCTTGGAGTCAGTTGCTGCTGGATTATGAATTTTAGGAGGTGTCATGTTACCTTGTATTTTCATATTTCTTATAATCTTGTGTTGAGTTTTGTGCATCTGTTGGAATGCATTTCTCTTCTACTCTTAGGTGTAGACCTTTTTATGGCATAGCCTTCTCTTGGCAAAGAGTTCTGGGATATTGTTTTTGTGTGTGTGTGAAATTTCGAAGTATTTCCAAGTGGATTTTGTAGTATAGTTTCCCTGCTCGTTTTTTGGTGATGATTAGTGTATTTTGATACAGTGTGTATCATGTCAGAGCTTGAGGATACCACTTTCCTGGCTGGTCTCACAGGAGTGGGGTCCTTCTTGTTGATCTGGCAATTGTGTTGTGTATAGCAGGGGATGTAGGGCACATCCTTCATGACTGCTTTCTTCAATTAACAACTCTGTATATTCTAAAGGGGGATAGTAGCAGTCTGAATTGAGACTGCTCATAGGTGTGGTTTCGATAGGTTGTACTCATTCTGTTTTTGCTGTATGGGTAATGTTTATGAGTGGAACCTAAGTGCCCCACTGAGCCATTCTTACTTGGGGCCTGGTCATTGATTTGGGGGCTTTATCTCACCTATTCTTTGTATTAAAGTATCCTTGAAATTTGAGCATGGTTGTTTTGTGTGGGGAATAAGGTGTACTGTCTCTTGGCTTGGTTTTGGGTGAGATTCAGCAGCAATGTCTCTATCCTGTGAACTTGTAGTATCCCAGTAGATTCCCAGCACCTCATAGAAGAGGGAAGGGACAAATACCAGTAACAATAGCAACAAATAAGTTACAATATTAATATAAATACCCAGTGCCTCCTATGACACCTATAACACTAATTACAACCAAACCAGGAATGATAGGATCAGAAATTGACAATAGAAACAATAATAGTTTTGAACTAGATGTGGCCTGAAGTGAATAGTAGTTGTGAACTGTACCACCCACAATACTAATAGCTACAACAACATGAATGGTGGGCAAGAATTGTATAAGCCAAATAGTTCTAAAAGAGGGTAAAAATACAGCTCATTAAGAGAAAAGAAATGTGGTAGAAAAGGTAAATGAAAGTTTAGGATGTACAAAATGTGAACAAAGAGAAAGCAGAAGAGATGTATCAAGTGATGGCTATAAAGATAGAGGAGAAAAAATAAACAGGAGGAA
>PVHX01015458.1:16881-46764 GCA_004024805.1 Geosciurus inauris
ACACACCACACACACAGCACATACACACACACCACACACACCACACACACAGCACATACACACACACCACACACACCACACACGCACACACACACACAAGCATACAATCTTGATCAAATACGAAATGATCATCTCCACCAAGGCAGTCAAAAGTGTTGACGAGGATGGATGCTGAACTGTCCTTTCTGTTTTTTTCTTGAGCTATGTACCCCTTAGAGCCAGGGCTGGGGGTTGTTGATCCCCTTCTCTTTTTTGAGTCCCTCACCAAGCTGCCAGCTGGAAAGGCCTGAAGCTGAAGCTGGTTGAAATAGCTCTCACTTCCCTTCTCACCAGCGTAAGGTAGGACATAGTGGGAATTACTGTCAGGAGGACTTCCGTCTGGACAGACCAGATTGGTGCACTCCCAGGGTGGGGCTGCTGCAGAGTTCTAATTGGGAAGGTCCAGGAGCTGGAGTTCAGCTTTATTCAGGTGTTTGGGACTTTGGTGTTAAAATCTTTGCTCTGAAGAGATTGGATCAACACACTCCTAGGGCCAGGCAGATGCCAGTCTCTACTGGACATCTGGACCTCAATGGCCTCCCTAGATCTGTACTTGTAGGGCAAAGGAGTCAACCATCAACAGGCCTCACACATTCCAACACCCATGATTGTAACCTTCCCAGGCTCAGTCCCCACGTTTAAATACACCCATGAGCTCAGACCCTCTTCATCAGCCAGACTCACAGGGAAAGTGAGTTATTCTCTCCTCCAGGTCTCAGACTTCAATCTCTTAGGTCCAATCTCTCTGTGCCTGCGTGACTCACTTTCTGCTAAGTACTCCCTGGCCTAGCATAAACAGTAGTTGCCAACTGTGCCATCCACAGGCCCCTGCCTGCACAGCATGGCAGTGTTTGCTCTCATTTCCTGGCTCCCATGGCAGCAGGCTGCAGTGTGGCCTCAAGACAGCTCCTACCCGACCTCTCCACTTGCCAGCTGGGAAACAGAGCACTTCTCCAATATGAGTTCACTGTGCAGCCTCTGGATCAGCCCGGTGCAGGCTGCTTTTCTGTTCTACAGGTTTTTCTGTGCCAAATTTGTCTGTTGTGTTTCTCTCTGTGTTACTCCTCCCCTGTGGGGTGACTGTACTGCCGCCCCTGGCTTGGCTCAGTGTTCTCTTTCATGTCCTCTGTTCAGTGCCCCTGAATTCCTGGGTCTCTAAGAGTCTCTGTCCAATATTGAATTTCCATGAATTCCCTTTTTCACTCACCTCACTGAGAAGTAGACACCTGCTGCTTGGATTCTGAGCCACAGAGAAACTGGAAATTCAGCCTTCCTCTAACCTACTATCTTGAATCTCCTAAACTTTGGAGTTTATTGTTAAAATCTTACATTAAAAGATTTTTAAGGGTTGATGTATGTCTCTCTTATAGACAGGAGGCTTAAAAAATAATGAGTGTGAGCCAGGTGTGGTGGTGCCCACCTATAATCTCAGTGACTCAGGAGGTTGAGGCAGGAGGATTGCAAATTCAAGGCCAGCTTTAGCATGTAAGTGAGATGCTGTCTCAAAATAAAAGAATAAAAAGTTCTGGGGTTGCAGGTCAGTTGTAAAGAGGCTCTGGTTTCAGTTCCCAGGACCACATACACAAAAATAAGTGTTGGATTTAAACAACTGCAGTTTTCCAAAGCAGTGATGGGAATGTATGGTGTGCTACTAAGGAGGATCTGAGCTCAGAGCACACGTATTTTGTCACATATAAGCAACTGGATATGGAAATTTCTGGGGAACATTGAGAAAATAAAAATAGATATTCATTGAGTGAAAAATGTAGAAAATAATTCATCTTTCTATTCTGTTTGATGAATGTTTAAATTCCAGAGGAACTTTTAAAATGGATTTATAGATAGCATTCAGTAGGTTGACAATGTTCACAGTTACAATAAACACAGAAAACTGATATTTCTGTAAAATGGACCTTACACTATAAAAATAATGTGACAGTTACATATGTCTTTTATGTAAAACATTTAAACATGTTCTGGTTAGAGATAGTCAATTTGAGGAAAAATTGATAAAATTAGATAAAAAGCATTTTATTTGAGGTTTATAGGTAATGAAGTCATCCATAAATAAAAAGTTATTTATAGGACTTTCTAAAAGTAAAATTTAATGTACAGATATAAAACCAGAAACAATACAAACAACAATAAGTGTTGGTGAGGATGTGGGGGAAAAGGCACACTCACACATTGCCGGTGGGACTGCAAATTGGTAGAACCAAGCTGGAAAGCAGTATGGAGATTCCTTAGAAAACTTGGAATGGAACCACCATTTGACTCAGCTATCCCATTCCTTGGTCTATACCCAGAGGAACTTAAAAACAGCATACTACAGTGACACAGCCACTTCAATGTTTATAGCAGCTCAATTCACAATAGCTAAACTGTGGAACCAACTTAGATGCCCTTCAATAGATGAATGGATAAAGAAACTGTGGTATATATACACAATGGAATATTACTCAGAAATAAAAGAGAATAAAATTTTGGCATTTGCAGGTAAATGGATGGAGCTGGAGAATAACATGCTAAGTGAAGTAAGCCAATCCCAAAACATCAAAGGCCAAATGTTCTCTCTGATAAGTGAATGCTGATCCATAATGTAGGAGGGGACATGGGAAGAATGGAGAAACTTTGGTCAAAGGAGAGAGAGGAGGAAGGGGCACGGGGGCAGGAAAGGTAGTGAAATGAGATGGACATCATAGCCCTAGCTTCATGTATGACTGCATATATGGTGTGATTCTGCATCATGTACAACCAGAAAAATGAAAAATGCTCCATCTGTGTATAATGAATCAAAATGCATTCTGCTATCATGTACACCTAAGTAGAATAAATTTAAAAAATAGATAAATAGAAAAAAATAAAACCAGAAACTAGTTGTTTATATTTATTATTTTATTATTTGTTATTTATTATATTATTATTTGTTTATATTTGTTATTATTATTATTATTATTAGTAGTAGTAGTAGTACTGGGGATTTGAACCCAGGTGCACTTAATGACTTGCCACATGCTCAGCCCTTTTTATTTTTATTTTGAGACAGGGTCTTGCTAAGTTGCTGAGGCTGGCTTTGAACTTGTGATCCTCCTGCCTCAGCCTCCTGAGTCACTGGGATCACAGGCATGTGCCTCTGCACCCAGCTAGTTCTTAATACTTAAAACAGTAAGAGTTTTTAAAAATATTGGTATGATATTGACAAAGTTTACAAAAAAAAATAACAAAACAAAACAAAAAACCTAGCTTAAAGAACCAAGATTGTAATTGCATGTTTCCTGCTGGTTTTGTTAACTTTTTAATTGCATACAAGAGAAGTGAAGTACCTTAAGAGTTAGTTTTTTACTCATCTTTATTTGTCTGACAGTCTTTTTTTTTTTAATATCTTAATTTTATTTTTATGTGGTGCTGAGGATCGAACCCAGTGTTTCACGCGTGCTAGGCGAGCACGCTACCACTGCACCATAACCCCAGCCCCTGTCTGACAGTCTTTTTTGATTTGTAACTCTAGTTGAATAAACTACTATTTTTACAGGGATGGGATAGGTTTTACCGATAAAAATATTCTAAAACTTTAAAAACACCAGTCTGGATATAATGCTGTAAATCATGGTTTTTATCTTAACATACTCTCATGGCAACTAAATCTTTTTGGTAGGTTGCTAAGCTCTCTATGTAATAATAATAATGATATTCTGTATTATTCTTGTCATTTTAGATAACTTGAGCCATGTTTCTATAGTTAAGGGGCAATCTTTATTCATCTGCCATCTCAAGAATTTAAAGTTAAAGGTTTTGGTATAAAACGTGTAAGATTGACTATTTTAAAGGGTTTTCTCAGTTATACTGTTTGTATTGTGACTTGGTTTACAAAGAACATTTACATACATAAGCACATACCTATGTATATATAAGAGATATATATGTATTCTTAATTGGTAAATAAGCATTGATTCTTACAGCCTGTATTAATATATATATTTTTTACAATTCTGTGTAATGTACCTAAATTCTAAAGATATAAGTGTGGGGGCTGGGGTTGTGGCTCAGCGGTTGAGTGCTTGCCTCGCATGTGTGAGGCACTGGGTTCGATCCTCAGCACCACATAAAATAAAGGAATTGTGTTCATCTACAACTAAAAAAATTTTTTTTAAAAAAGATATAAGTGTGAGGATTAGTTTTCTACACAAATGGAAATCAACCTTGGTCCATCAGGTCTCTAGATAACAGATACTAATACAAATGTCTGACAGAACTACTTCTAGAGACAAGTTGATTTTCTTTGATTAGATAAATATAATAGAACTAAAGAGATTATTAATTCAAATCTGTTTTGTTGAATGCATTTGCTTTGTTCTTATTATTTTCTGTCTTTCAGAGCTTTTAAATATTTCAGGCTTTGCTTCCTTTAGGAAAAAGTATCTGGATCTCTACACGCTGGAGTTCCTTGATGGGATCTACACACCGATACAACAATAAACGGTCGCCAGGTGACGCAGCACCCCAGGGCCTCAGGATTGAGGGGTAAATCACACAGGGGCAAACTGAAACACAGCACCTTTAAAATTAAAAGCAACTTTAAAGAAAACTTCCTGATAACTGCTTTTCTGCACCTGGAGTTTCCTCCTGTTGAGCGTGGACACTGGGTGCTGCTGCCTAGCCCCAGCAGGTACTAATGAAATAAACTGTGACATGTTTCTGACTAGCACAGCCCAGCTGAATCTACCCATGGACATTTCCTGCCCTTTGTCCCTCCATCCACCTCTCCTCTTATGAAAGCTGTTTGCACCTGAGCCCCTGCAAGATGGAGCCTGGAGAAAGAATGGCTTCCTCTATCTTCCTCAAGGCCGGCTTTGAATAAAGCTGTTTTCCTTCACCACCTTTGTTTGCCAAATTTTTGTAGAGCCAAGTAGTGGTAACTTCATTCCCAGTAACAAGGTGAGCATGCCCAGAAATGCAGACCTTAAACCAAGCATGCTCAGGAGCATCCTGAAGTGAGTGTCTTCAGGCTCCCAGAGTGAAACCCCTGTGCTGCTGTTCTCCAGGGAGAGCATGGTTTGCTGATGACGCTGGTGTCTTCCTACTTGTGGTGGTAGTATGGCTTTCTCCATGCTTTTGTCTTCTGCTCATGCTTTTTGGCTTTGTGCTCACCAAGAGGTGCACCCATCGCCTTCGGACACAACTGGTTTCATGTGGATTTAGAGGAAACAGGCAGAGTGCATGGCAGATGGTGTACATGACCTGCACAGTTTTGCTTAGGACTTCTGAAGCATTATGGGACTGTCCTAGAGAAATCAGCACTTCCTTATAAAGCTCAGTCCCACAGCAATGGTCTCTGAGCTTATCTACCATGAGGAATACTCACTGAAGTTGAAAAACGTTACTACCCAGTTACGGAGAAAGTAGAGGGACTAGGCGAGTGGCCATGCGGTGGCCCCTCGTGCAGCACAGGTCTGGTGGCCATGGCCTGTGTGAGCCGGGAAGCTTCCGCAGCAGAGAGGAGCAGAGTGGACATGCAGGAGTGCTGCTTCTGACCGCACTTCCTTCCTTAAGGCCGATTGTTCCAGAGAGTTAGTCTTCCTTAGAGCAATAATAAGCAAATGCTTATACTTAAAGATTCCTTATCATGAGAAAACTTAAGGTCCAGAGCTTGGAGACCATCGCTTGTCTCCACGCTCTGCAGTACTTCTAAGAGCCCAACTGTGCAGACATCAGGCTTCTCATCTTCAGCAGATGATACGTGCGCTGGAGAGTCACGTGCAGAAACACCCATAAACAAATCAGGGCCTCTGTCTTCTGTACCGCCAAGGGGAAGGGGAGAACCAGATTATGTTTGTTTCCTTCCAGCTGTAATTCTTGGTGACTATGTGACTTCAAGTGTCTTCATCCCTTTGAGGTTTCAGAGCAAACTAAGTGGCTCCACTATACTGTGTGACTTGGGCAAGTTACTTAAGCTCCTCATGCCAGTGTCCTCGCCTAAAACAGTGGCAATGCTACGACGTCCCTCATGTGGCAGTCGACTGAGTCAGTAAGTGGAAACAGTAAGCACTCAATGTACGGTAGCTGCTGCCATAGTCATAACAATCATCACTATGATAATTGATTCCATCTGGGTTCTGGCTCCTACTTGCAGTGTGATCTTAGGTGCCTCAGTCAGCTGCTCTAATACTGCCTTTGACTTGAGCAAGTGTGGCTCCTGCTCAGGAGCTTTAAAGTCCCTGCTTTGGTCCCCCTCCAGCTGGGGCCTTTCCTACAGTGTGGGGGTTCATGGAAAAACTGTCTTCTGGAGTCTGGGCTCTCCCTTGTAGATTATGATGTCCAGCCTGTCCCAGGCTTGTCTCAGAGCCTGCCTGGACCTCCCCTCCAGGTCTCCTGTGGACGGGCTGTGCCCCAGCGTGTGTACCCCCGGGGCCTGAAATGCCATTTCAGGGTCTGGAGAGAGCTTGGTCCTCTATGCTGGGGTGTTTGCATGCACATGTGAAGGGCCCTTTGGCGAAGTGAAAGTGGGTGGCTACAGCCTGGCGACCAGCTCACCTGTGCTCCTGTTTGGACTGGAGATTCCTAAATCGGAGCCTTGTCCTCCGGGTCATTAGGAAGGTATATCTGTCAGTGTTGAAGATGGAACATGCTTTACTTAGCACTGTCAACCCTTGAATTAAAATGTTTAAGTGCATAGTTATAAGGTATGTGGGCCTTCGTTTGTATTTTTGCTCCATTTTTTTGCAAAAACCAGACCCAGGCTTATTTTTAACTCTCAGGTACCTCATATGTCCAACAAATTCTCTGGA
This sequence comes from Geosciurus inauris, assembly GCA_004024805.1. Taxonomy (NCBI): domain Eukaryota; kingdom Metazoa; phylum Chordata; class Mammalia; order Rodentia; family Sciuridae; genus Geosciurus; species Geosciurus inauris. The sequence continues at coordinate 23,706 of PVHX01015458.1, forward strand.
TTACATAGTCTGATATAGATTACTTCAATCAACTATTAACCAATTCTATTACACATGGAACATGAACAAAATCTATTATATAATAGACTGTAAAGCAAGTGTCATTACCTTTCAATTAACCCAAATCATACAGATCAAAGCTTTCCCTATTTGTTATAAGCTAATAATAAGAAGAGTTATTTAAATTCTCACCATAATTAATTTAAATATTTTAAAATATTTAAATAACTCATAATTTTGAAAAGCAGAAAGAGCTCCACAAAAATGATACATAAAGTAATGCACATTATTTGGTGTGATTTAACCATTTCACAATGTGTATGAGTTTCCAAATAACATGTTATATTTGAGAAGCATATATAATTTTTCCAACCAAAATAAATGACTTTTAAAATCACAAAGAAAATTTGAAAGTATTATAATTGAGTGATAATAAAAATAGTTGGTATAAAAATTTGGTGTGCAGCAACAGAACAAAGGAAATTTCATAGTCTTAATACTTACAGTAGAAAAACAAATTTTAAAATTAAGTACTCAAAGTTAGAGAAAAATGACAGAATAAACAAAAAAGAAGTCAAAAGAAAGAATACAGTAGAGCAAAGTTAAATACAAACAAGATACAAGAGAGGATCAAAAAGATAAAGAAATAGATAAATCTTTGCCTGAGAATGAGAAAAAAGGAAAAATAGAATACATATGCAAAATTTATGGTACAGAAAGAATATATCTAAAGATGTAGTACACAATTTTTAATTAAAGAACATTAACAACCTAATAAAATGTATTTGGAAATAGTTAAAATAAATAAATCTGCCAAAAAGATTTTACTTATCAGATTTACTCCTGAAGAAATAAAAAGCCTGAAGAATCTCATAACCATTAAATATTTAGAATCTAGAGCTAAAACTCTTCCCACAAAGAAAACATCAGGTTTACATGACTGTGCAGGTGAGTTCTGCCAGTATTCAAAATCAAAACAGATTCTTCAGGTAAATTTAACACTTTTAGATAAAGTAAAAGAAAAGATATTCTATGAACATTGAGTCAAAAATATTCTTGATTCAGACTAGATACTCAGCAACAGAGAAAAACTGTAGTCAACTCTTAGTAATATGTGTCTAAAAATTTTAAATGTAATATAACCCAATGCTAAGGTTAGATTTATTTCTGGAACATAAGAGTGGAACTACCATTAGAAAAGTCTCTGACCACCAAATAACTGTATTAACAGATTAGAGGAGAAAAAATGTATAATTACCTCAATATTGAAAAAAAAATCATGATTTTAAAAAAGGAACATTTAGGGAGCCAGAAGAGGGAATTTCCTTAACCAAAATAGGGCTCCTCCTAAACACTGCAGCAAACATCACCCTTCACAGGGTCTGTTGGAATCTGCGCCTCTACACTCGGGAGTGACGCACTGGGAGCAGAGTGACTGAGAGCCCCAGGTGCTAGCCTCTGGGTCTCCCACCATTTTCTAGGGGAAGCTGCATATCCCTCAGGCTGCTCCTGGCCAGTGATGGGCACAGTTGTGATACTAGTCAGTCCCCCTGCCCGCCGTGGGTGAGGAACTCCTCCAATGGACAACTTTAACTCAAGGATTTCCTATCAGCCTGGTCAAAACTGTCTGGGGACTGCACAGCAGTCTGAAATGCTCCCTATGCCTCGCTCTGTCCCCCCCTTCTCCCACGGCAGGTGTCGTGCTCACACGCCATTCTCAAAGTTACTCCTGCTTTATGCTTCTGTCCTTCACACGCGTCTCTCCCCGCACATTTCTTGAGTGCCTACTCATCTTTTCTGTTTCTTGGAAAGCCTGAACTAGCGCGTGGTATTGGTCAGTTGTGACAGACACTTGAGAAACAGCTTAGAGGGGGAAGATTCATTTTTGCTCAGGGTTTCAGAGGTTGCTGTCCAAGATCATCCAGTTCCATTGCTTTGGGCCTGAGGGCAGGGCACCAGAGATGGGAGGGCCTCTTGAAGCAAAGCTGGCCACCTCATGGAGACTGGGAAGGAGACACACACACACACACACACACACACACACAGAAAGTGAGCATCAGGAAGGGACCAGGGACCTGATACACCCTTCATAGCATTCCCTTAGGAAACAATTTCCTCCAACAAAGCCCCACCTTCTAGTTTCTATCACCTCCCAATAATGCCATCCAATTATGAGTTCATCGGTGGGTTAATCCACTACCATCCAATTATGAGTCTATCAACAAATCTATCAGAAATCTTATTATGCGATCATTTCCCCAAACCCCCAACTCTAAACAGCACTGCCCTGGGGACCAAAGCCTAACATACACTAACTGTGACTGCTTCCATCCTACATTGCACTGGGTACCAGACGTCTGCCAGTGCATTGGCCAGCTGACTCTAGACGATCCCTGAGTTCTAGATGTGCCTGTGTAGTTGGCTTTCCTTGAAGTCACAGGTTTTATCCCCGCCCCCCCTGCTCAAATCTTTATTTGGGCTTTTGTTACCTTCACATTCCCCAGTCTCCAATTAAGTTTAGGCCATCCTATGAGACTCAGTTAAGGATTACATTTAAAACCATGAAATTCTTCTAAATATCCAAACTGGGGCAACATTCCCTCTACCAAAATTCTACAGCACCCCGTGGGATTATAGTAATGACCACAACTTGTCACACAGACTTATTCATTTGTACCATTCTTCTACCAGATACCATTCCTGAATAATTGGTCACAGTCAGATAATTAACTCCTGAAAACTCTCTTAATAAATGTTAGAATTAACTCACGTCAAAATCTAATCCTACCATTCATGCTTTGCAAATAAAACCTACTAATACTAACATCTTCTCTCATCCCATCAGCTTTCATTAGAGGGATGATAGATTGGACACAGTTTCAGGGTGGATCCAAACCCCTCCAAGTTCTAGTCACAGCTTTCTACTTTCTTCAGGAAGGACCCCATGGAATGCCTCCCCCAAAATGGTTTCAACATGTCATTAGCCTGGCATTCAGGAAGTTGTTTTGTGTTTACCTAGCTTAAATTTCTCTTGGTGCAGACTGATGACACTGGCTGGCTGTCATGGAGGGGCAGCCAATGCTCTGGTAAACGTTATCTCATTAGCGTTTATTTCTGACCATATTTAAGTCTTTGAAAAATTTTAACAAAAGCTGGTGGTAATGCTGAAAACTTGCCCCTTGGGACAGGAGCGGCAGCTTCGGCTGGTCCGGGTCTGCATTCTGCCCTGCCTGGTGCTGTTCCAGGCTGTGCCACTTCCTCAGAGCAGACAGAAGGGAGTGGGCCCTCTGGCAGGCTTCCCTGAGGTTACAGGCCACCACTGCCCTTCCTGCTCTGCTGAAATGCAGTGACCAGGCCAGGCTTCCCTGGAAAAGCCCCAGCAATTGCCCAGGTTGACCCTCTTGTGTACTAACCAGGGCTGTTCACCAAACACATGAAGATGCTGCCCATAAGTCAATCTTGGGGAAGAAAGCCCAGGGGAAGCTGGGTGGATTCATGAACCAGGCAGCAGATGAGAATGGACAGGACACTTGTGCCACAGGGTGGACTAGAATGGATGAAGATCAGCTTAGCTCCAGCCTTGTAATGCTGGGCAGCAACACGCCGGGAACTCCCTTTCCTTAGCAGCAACTTGTTATTACCAAATACTCCTGTTTGTCTGATTAGATGCTGATTCATCCATTGTTCATCAACTAGAAGAGGCTCCGTTTGAACTTGGTGCCTCCATCCTGATGTGCCTATCCCTGCTGAGAAAGCACCAGCTGGATGGATCCCAACCCTGGATGCGGGACAGAGATGGGGGATAGGGTGAAGTCAGTTCCTGGGCTCTGAGTCTCCTAGATAGTGAGTGAATGCTAAATAGGCTGATCATACAAAAGGCACACTAACTTGTTTCCTTGGAGAATTTAATTACCCTCCTCCTTCCTTGTTATATTTACTGAGTATGAGGGAATAGTGAACTTGGATTTTAGAAGGCTTGAATCTGAACTCAGATCATGAGTTTATAGCTATGTGTCATTTTTCATGCCTTTCAAACGATAACAATGGTGACATTAGCAGGTTAGCTGAATCGAGTTTCCTGTCACTCATTCCCCACACCAAAAAACGGGAGCACAGAAAAACCCCCCAAAAACAAAACTAACAACATTCCAACATAAGTGAGGAAGTCTACTATACACATGAGAAGGGGCTTGAATCAAAAGCATACAGCTATATAAATGTTCATGATCCAAAAACATCACTGTAACCAGCACCCAGGTTAAGGAACAGATCCCACCCACCCCAGCGGCTTCCCCTGATGCATCATCTGTCAACAACCGCCCTGATAAGGAAGCCTCCTCTGGTTTCCATTGGTCTACTGGCTTCTGAAGTTCGTATGTAGACTTCCAGAATGTCCTGTGGCCTGGTTTCCTTTATTCAGCGCTGGGTTTGTGGGATCATCTGTCTTGTGTATAGAGCATTCACATTCATTGCTCTGTAGTAACCTAGGGTTTTTGCAATTTTGGATCAAATATTTGTTTTTCAACATTCATTGTTTAAAACAGATATTCACTCGGGTTAAGGCTCTTTTTTTCCAATTTCCTACACCTCCAAATGGAGTTTCCTAAAAGTTCTTCAAGGGGACTCTGCTTCAGAAAGGAAGATGCTGGGTTCCCGTTACTGCTGGTGTTTAGATTTTTCCAGAATGGGAAGCCTGGGAAAGGCCTCTTCAGTTCATGCTCTGAGTTTGCCAGGCCAGTCAGTTGACTTCCTGTGTAATTCCCTAGGCACTCGAACACAGGAAGGGATGCTGCTGCCTGGCGGCTCCTGTCTTGGTGCCCAAACCAGAGCCAGGGCCAGGCCCCACTGTGGCGCAGTTTCAAGGGTCTCTAGTGTCTCCTCCCAATCTCTTTCCCAGATCACCAGCTGCCGTCTGTCTCCTGAGGCTTCTTAAGAGCCGAGCCTGAGATTATGGCCTTCTTCTTCATCAGTAGGGTCACACCACCTGCAAGTGACTTGATTCAGTGGTTTGAGAGTGTTTATACCTTTGTATGCAATGTGTCTTTATTTTAGAAATATTTGGAGATCAAATATCTTCAAAGGACAGGAATATAAGTTGACCAACCTAGTAATATGGAGGGAATCCTAGTGATAATTGAAATTTTATAGACAGTGAAATGTGTAATTTCTGTTATGGTTTAGATGTACAAATGTTCACCAAAAAGCTCATGTTTTTTGTTTTGTTTTGTTTTGTTTTGTTTTGGTACTGGGGATTGAACTCAGGGGCACTCGACCACTGAGCCACATCCCCAGCCCTATTTTGTGTTTTATGTAGAGACAGGGTCTCACTGAGTTGCTTAGCGCCTCGCCACTGCTGAGGCTGGCTTTGAACTCGCGATTCTCCTGTCTCAGCCTCCCAGAGTACTGGGATCACAGGCTTGAGCCACCACGCCCGGCTAAAGCTCATGTTTTGAAAGCGTGATCCCCAATGCAGGGAAGTTCAGAGGGGCATGTTTTAGGCAGTGGTTAGTAATGCAGCTCCATCAACAGATGGATCCATTGGATTGACTAAGAATTTGAATGGACTACTCGGTGATAACTGGACAGGTGGACATGGAGGAGGAAGTAGATCATAGGAAACGTGATTTGAGGGACTATGTCTTGTCCTGGGCTTCTCTCCCTCCCTCCCTCCGTCTCTCCCTGGCTGTCCTGAGCTGAGCAGCTTTTCAATGCCGCTCCCTTCCCCAGGTTGTTCTCCCTCACCTCAGGCCCAGAGCAGTGGAGTTGGATGACCACTGACTGAAATTCTGAAGCTGTGAGCTCAGAATAAAACTTTTCCTCCTTTAAGTAGTTCCTGTCAGGTATGTTGGTGAAGAAAAGCTGAGAAATACAATTCCATGCCAAAGACTGAGGTCTGCTGGTACCATCACCAATCTTCTGTAATTTTCATGCCAGTGGCAAGAGTAAAAAATGTGGTGCTTCTGTGTGTCCCTTGACCTGGTGTATTCAAGGTCACACTGGGGAAGCTTACCTTTCCTCACTTTAGAATATCAGTTGTCCTTCCCTTTACTTAGTTTTTTTGATATCTGCCTTATATAAAGCATATGCTCAACAGTAACAATGCTATTGCAGTATCTACCTCTTTTAGGGATATGGCATTGTGAAGGAGGATTCTATGTGCCTCAACCCAAAGAATAAATATCAATCTTATTGGTTGGAATAAAAATAATAGGCATTATTTTACATAGTATTTGCTAAGTGTCAGGTACTATATTGAACACTATAGAGGCATTAACTTGTTTAATTTTTATATTATTCTCTTTGCATGGATGAATCATAGAACTCTAATAATTTGCTTAAGTTCACACAGTGCATAAATAGTAGAATTGTAACTCAGAGCCAAATCTGTCTGCTTTTTACTGTTTGCAGTCTTTCTTCACTGTATCATGTATTTCATTAAAACTGCAATTGCTTACACCTGCTTCTGATGCCATGTTCTTTATTATTTCACTGTGCATTGCAAATAGGTAGTTGTGTAAAATATTGTCCCAATTCCTATGTAAACCTTGGGGGGAAGGCTTTTCTCACTTCATGGCTTTGTACTTCTCTGATATGAAGCAATTTGTTTTCTTTACAATTTCACCTCTGTGATTTTAACTTGTTAGTCCTTGCCGTTATTCACAAATCTGAAAAGGAATTTTAAGCACTCCTCTTGGACAACATGTTTGAGGCTTCCTAGAACAAGGCCATAGGAGGAGGCCATTTGGAGTGGCAAGCAGGGACCTGGCCCGGTGGGTCACCAGGGTTTCATTTCTAAGGGGGGGTATGGTCTTGGGCCTTATTTCTGAAGTTTGCATGAATGTGTTCTCCATGATATTCTCCATCCACTTACTGAGATTAGTTAAATTAGGAGACAGGCTAGACTGTGGCAAGTTTACTAAGTCGTAGGGTGGTATAGGTCCTTTGTGTACACATTACTGTAGTTACTAAAAAATTTAAAGTAATGCATGGGAGCCAAGAAGGTTGCTGTGATTGCCTCTTATTCTACAGTCTTCCCAGAAATCCTGCAGCCTGAATCACCAAGAAACTGAGACAGTGCAGGGAGGACAAGTGTCCTTATAGTTACATCACAGCTGGCCATCCTGGACTCAATAGAGCCCAGTGGAGCTGGCATCATGGACACACTGCATATACCCCTGTTGCTGCTTTGGATTTTTGCAGCTTTGTGCCCAGGTGATGTGTATTTCATGGAGTGTCAGGGCCATCTGTAGCTTCATGGAGGCACACCAAGAAATGAACTGTGCATTGGGTCCACAGAGGCCAAAATCTGCCTGAGCTTTTAGCCAAATGGAGTCTGGGAACTTGGCCTGGTGACATGGAAAGAAAATGGGCTTTTATGTCATTTATCAACCTCATATTAATATTTACTCTGTGGTCTTGATAAAGCAACTAACTTATTTAAGCTTCAATTTTATCATCTGTGAAATGACAATCACACAGCACATAATCTTCATACACATTAATAATTGCTATTTTAAGACTATTTTTCTTACCACTCTAAGGCCCTGCAGTTTGGGACATCATGTCTTGGTCATTGCCATACCCTTGCCTAGGATAGTATCTGGCAAGGACTAGGTATTTAGTAAACACTGAGTTAGTAAGAAATTCACTTCCCTGATGACCTGTGATGTGGAGCAGCTCTTCTTGTGCTTATTTTCTATCTGCATTTCTTATTTGATGAGGTGTCTATTAAGGTCCTGGGCCAATTTTTAAATGGATTTGTTTATGTTCTTATTGTTGAGATTTAAGAGTTGTTTGTATATTTGGGGTAATAGTGCTTTAGCAGTAATATTTTTTGAGGGGTAATAGTTCTCCCAGTCTGTAGGTTGGCTTCTCATTCTCTTATTATTGTCTTTCACAGAGTAGTTTCAATTTTAAAACATTTAATGAAGTCTTGCTTATCAATTCATTCTTTTATAGGTTAGGCCTTTTGTATTTCACCTAAAAAGTCAACACCAAACCCAAGGTTATCTAGGTTTATCCTGTTATTTCTCAGAGTTTTATAGTTTTGCATTCAACGTTTAGGTCTGGGATCCATCTGAGGTAACTTTTGCGAAGGTTGTCAACTCTGTGTCTAATTTTTTAAAAACTTACGGATGTCTAATTGTTCTGGCACCATTTGTTAAAAAGACTGTGTCATTCATGGTACTGTTTCACTTCTTTGCCAGAGATTGGTTGAACGTGCTCATGGGTCTCTTTCTGAGCTCTCACTTATGCTTCATTTACCTGTCTATTCTTTCCCCAGCACCACATGGCCTGACAAATCAAGCTTTATGTAAGTCTAGAAGTTAGATGGTATCAGTCCTCTGGCTTTGTTTCTCTCCTTCAGGATTTTGTTGATTTTCCTTGTCTTTGGCCCCTCCACACAGTTTTGGCAAGAGTTCAAATTTACTCTATTATTTGGAGGAAAAGTAAATATCTAACAGCATTTTAAGTGTACATATACTTATCTTTCTTTCTTTTTTCCTTTTTGTGGTGTAGGGTTGAACCCAGGGCTTTGCACATAGTAGATAAATGCTCTACCACTGAACCTTACCCCTAGCTCTTGTTATTTTATTTTGAGACAGGGTCTCACAGAGTTGCACAGGCTACCTGTGAGTTTGTGATCATCCTACCTTGGCCTCATAAGTAGCTGGGATTACAGGCATGTACCACCACTCCCAGCTTTTTGTGCATAGATACTTAGGCCTAATAAATCCACTTCTACTAATTTTCCTAGAGAAATTATGAGACCTATATAGGCAAAGATAAATAGCCAAGGAAAATTTGTAACATTGTTTATAGTATTAAGAAATCATGAAGAGCAAGATATTTATCAATATGGGATCTCCTAAATAAATTGTGGTGCATATACAACAGAACACTATGCAGCCATTATAAAGGATGATACTGACATATTCATGAGCATGAAACATGAACATGAAAGTCCTTTTTTGGTGTTGAGATTTTCAAGTTCTTTATATATTCTAGATATGAATCCTCTGTCAAAAGGGTGGCTGGGGAGCTGGGATTATGGCGCAGTGGTAGTGTGCTCGCCTAGCACATGGGAGGCACTGGGTTTGATCCTCAGCACCACATAAAAATAAAATAAAGATATTGTGTCCACCTACAATTAAAAAATAAATATTAAAAAAAAAAGGGTGGCTGGCAGATCTTCTCCTGTTCTGTAGGTTCTCTCTTGGCACTGTTGTTTTCTTTTTTTTTTTTTTTTTAATTTTTTTTTTTATTGTAGATGGACACAATGTCTTTATTCTATTGCTTTGTATGTGGTGCTGAGGATCGAACCCAGGGCTTCACGCATGCAAGGCAAGCGCTCTACCGCTGAGCTACAATCCCAGCCCTGGCACTGTTGTTTCCTTTGCTGGGCAGAAACATTTTAAATTTGATGCCATCCTGTATATGGATCCTTGGTTTTATTTCCTGAGCTCCAGAAGTTCTACTGAGGATGTTATTGGCTATGTTTATACATTGGAGTGTTTCCCTTATGTACTCAAAAAACAACCCATTCAATAAAAGGGCAAATGAACTAGATGGTCACTTCTCAAAAGAAGTACAAATGATCAACAATTATATAAAAAAAAATTCAACATTTTTGGCTATCCGGGAAATGAAAATCAAAACACACTGAGATTTTATCTCACTCTGGTTAGAATGGCAATTATCAAGAATACCAATAATAATGCTGGTGAGGATGTGGGGAAGTAGGAACTCCTATGCACTCTTGGTAAGATTGTACATTAGTACAGCCACTATGAAAATCAGTATGGAGATTCCTCAAGAGACGAGGAATGGAACCACCATATGATCCACCTATCCCCCTCCTCAAAATTTATCCAAAAAATTTAAGGGTAGCATACTATAGAAATACATTCATACCCATGTTATAGCAGCACAATTTAAGCTAATCAAGTCATGAAACTAGGCTACATGTTCATCAACAGATAAATGGATAAAGAAAGTGTGGTATTTGGAGTTTTATTCAGTGATAAAGAAGAACTAAATGATGTCATTTGCAGAAAATGGATGGAACTGTAAAGCATCATGGTAAGTAAAATGAGCCAGACTCAGAAAGTCAAGGGTCATATATATTTTTCCTCATATGTTGCTGCTAGTGAAAAAAAAAACGGGAGTGGGGGGAAGGGATCTCATAAAAATAGAAGGGAGACACTGAGTATATAGGGAAGGTGACTGAGGGAAGGGAGGAGGGGCGAGGAAGGAGAGGTACTGGGGTTTGAAATTGGTGGAACTGTGTCATGTGCATGTGTGAATATGAACTTTGAAGGCCACTTTTCTGTATAATTATAATGCACCAACCTAAACAAAAGGAGTCCTTAATATATGGTTTAGTTTTAAAGCACAAAAATGAAACCTGAAACTATTTTTCTCAAATTTTATTTATGAATATATGGATTTATTCAATATATTCAAAAATTTGAAGGCATGCTGATGCACTAAGAGTGGTTTCTGGGGGGGTTAATATGTGGTTTTTACTTTTTCTTTATGCTGTTCTATACGGCATGGATCATTTATAAAAGAACACATTCATCTATGTTTTCATGTCAGCAAGACAATTTCCTTGTGGAAATTTGTTTTTTTAAATTAACAGATAAGCTACAAAATTTGAAATTTGTATTTTAGTAACAAAGAGTTTTACTTTAATAACAGCAAACCCCAGTTACTGAAAGAGAGCACTCCTTAAGAGGAGGTGAAGCAGAAGCAAGTCCCCTGAGCCCCATCTCCACTGGTGCCTTTTCCTGTCTCTTGATTGCTCAGAGGAAAATGCATCCCCAGGAGGCTACTATTCTTCCTGGTGGCATGATGCCATCTTATCAGCAGCCAGGATCACAGAATTATTTGAGAATTTTAAAACTGTATTTGACTTTATCACTTCCAGCTAAGGGACTTCCATTTCTTTATTTCAATATAATCTATCGTTTAATAGCACAGCTGGGGTTCACATGTATTTCAACAGATTTTACCTATTTGATAATTAAGATAATTACAACACAGGAAACAGCTTTTAAGCAGGTGTGGCAGATTTTACATGCAGTTCAGGATCACCTATACGCTGGCAGGACTCGGGCGCCTGGGCAGAGAGGTGCTGTAGTCACAGCGCCTGGGCTGTGTTTGTTTGTGCTGGGATCTGTGTTCCCTGGGTAAGGGCTCAGCAGGACTGCATCAGGGTGACTTAACTACAGCCTCAGAGCAGAGGTGCTGCTCAGGAAGCCACTTCCAAACACTTCTCCAAGTCTCTTTGGACAGCATCTCTTATTTCTTCAGTCTGGTTATATTTTTGTTCAAACGAAGGAGCTGTGGAATGGGTAACATCCCTGGGGAGGTGTGTGTGTTGGGGACATCAGGTCCTAGGAGATGGCTCCTGAATGCAAGGACACTTCACGAGCTGTGGCTGAGGGCTTGAGAGAGGGCGTCAGTCCCACTGGGGCTGTGCAGCAGAGAACATGTCGCTGCCCTGGACAGAAGCTCCCTGGAAGGCAGAGTAGCTGGGGTAGTGCATCTGCTAAACTTGAATGGCTTTCAGTGAGTGTGGGAAGGGCAGGGAATATAAGAACGACCAGACTTGGCTCCTGTGTCCAGGAGCTGCCGTCCACCGAGGAGACCCATGGTCAGGGCACAGTGACGGAAGCAGGGGTTGTGGGTGCACAGGGTGTTTGGCACCCAGGTGAAAGCTCATGCTTGCTGTCCTGGCAGAGCCTGCAGCTGCCTGCATGCACTTTACCCACGTCTCTGTGTCCCTTTCAGGCCTTCAGAACATACAGTGCCTAGGAACCTACACTCAGAGCAGATGTGAAAGATGAAAGAAAAAAATTCTGTATTTACCAAATTCATTAGAAACTTATTATAGTTGAAAATAATACATACACATATACACAAAGTGCATGTGCCTGCATGTATGTGGTTAGTGATGTCAGACACCTTTTCATATACCTGATTGGTCATTTTTATGTCTTTGAAGAAATGTCTATTCTGGTCTATGTTCGTCAAATTTCCGCTACCATGGCAAAATACCTGAGGCAATCAACTTATAAGGAGGAAAGGTTCATTTTGGCTCCTAATGTCAGAGTTCTCAGTCTATGGTTGGTTGGTTCCATTTCTCCCTGGGTTTGGGGCAAGGCAGTACCTGATGGAGGGCTTATGTGAGGGAGGAAACTCTTTACTTTATGGAAACCAGGAGACAAAGAGTGTAGAAGAGGATGCTTTAGGGTCCCGATATTCCTTTCAAGTACATGTCACCAAACACCAGAGATTTCTTGCACAGAATGCCATACAGAAATAAAGAGAAGGGGGTCAGAAGGACTTCTCTTTCAGAAAGCACTTTTCAATGAGTCTGATGACCCCTGCTCCTTTTAGTATATTGTAGTGTCATTGCAGGTGAACTTGAATTTGATTCCCATCTTTCCTACTAATCTGTTGTGTCATCTTGAGCAAAATATTGAAGCCTCCAATCCTCAATTTCCTTCTTAATAAAATACACATGAGTAACAGACGGGTGCAGATAAGGCCTACCTGATGAAATTGTTGTAAGGATTAAATGAAATACAACTTGTAAAATGCTTAGCACAGAGTCTTCCCCCCAAAATGCTTAGTAATGGTAGTTCATAAATATAACAAATAGTATATCTGCTTCACTTCCTCAGTGGCTTTAAACAGCCTAGTCATGGTGTTATTTGTGACCAGGTCACCCCATTTAACAGTTCCTAGTGCTCTGGTGTAGGTGATAATCCTTCTGTGGTTATCACAACCTTCTGGTACTCAAACGGCTTAGACATAATGTGCTTTTGGAAGAGTAAAAATACTGTTCATAAGGAAAACCTCTTCCTAACTCATCTGCTGAGTTTGGAGCATGTCTAGGCACTGAGCGTGCACAAGATTCTGACTTCTTCCACTCAGCCAAGGGTCTTCTCCAGCACCCCACCCCAACATCAGACCATCAGACCATCAGACACCCTCCTGCAGGTTTCACACAAGGCCATGCAGGCACCACTTCTGCCATATTGTTTATAATTAGCTGTCTCTCCACTGGTCTTGGAGCTCCTTCAGGAAAGGGACTGTGACACTCATTTTTGTGTCAGAGAGTAGCTTAAGTTAGAGCATGAAGCGACTCTCACCAAAATATGCAGGATGAACACACGCATCCTCAGGTGGGATGAGTGGTGTGAATAGGGAGCTGAGATCCCATTTCCATTTAAGGCTGTGTGGGTGGAAATTCTTGTGAAAGTTCATGTTTATTGTTTGGGACCTTTGCCAAGCTTTGGCTTCCCTTCCCTTTCAAAGACTGCAGAGGAGAGATAGTGAAAAGAAATGCTTAAGCCTCCCACCACAGACCAACTTAAATAGAATTTCAACAGGAAGAGTTGGGAGTTCACCAAGCTTGGGTAAGACGTCTTCCTAAAGCCATTTGGAGAAAGCTGGCACCTTTGTCTCTCATAAGAGGGAGGGAACATGAGGACAGGGTTGGACACTTTAGGCAAAGAGGCCAGAGGACCCCGCTTCTCTGGGAAGTTTTGGTATGGACATTCAAGCCATGGGGAAGCTGAATTTACCAACCAGCTGGTTGAACTTTCCTGAGGAATTGGCTTCCTCTGATCTGATGGACAACAGACATACACATGAAAACACGTAGCATGGCCAGCCAAGCCCTCTCGCCTCTCCAGCCTCCTCTCCTACCCTCCAGCCACTGTGGCTGTCCCTGGGCTCCTAGGCTCCTCCAGGCCTTGAGTGATGTAGAATGAACAAGAGGTTTTGGTGAAATTTCTTAAAAGAATTACCCATGCTCGCTCTCTTGAAAGTGGAAGCTCATAATGACTCTAGAGTTTTCCTTCAGCTGGTGCAAAAGACTGCCTTGGACAAGCCGTTCTTGAAGTTACTGGTAGGGTGCTGGGGTGAGGACCTTTCCCTGCAGCCTGTGCTGTTGGTGGTTACTGCATTAACAATAACTTCTGTGAGCTTATACTTGCTTAGCTATTGTTTTCAGTGTCATATGGCAGATTTTAACAAACCTATTGCTATGATTTGAATGTCCCCACCAAAATTCATGCTGAAATTTAACCTGCATTGTGAGGCACAGCGGTGAGATCAGGTGGGACCTTTAAGAGGTGATCAGATTGTTAGAGATTTGCCCTCATAAATGGATTAATGCATTCGTGGATTTGTGTATTTTGGGTATCTAGGAGCAGTTCTGTTAGGAAAGTCAGTTTGGCTCTGTCTCTTATTTAGCCCCTCTGGCCCTGTGATGACCTGTGCTGCTCATGGCTCTGGAGAGTCTCTGCTAGCAAGAAGGCCCACGAGATGTTGCTCCTTGACGTTGGAACTGCTGGCCTCCAGAATTAAAAGCTGAATAAACCTTTATTCTTGAAAGGTCACCTGGTCTTTTGTATTAAGTTATAGTAAGAGAAAACTTGTAACTATTATCAATCTTACAGCTTTAACTTTAGGATATATATGCATTATTTTTAATGTTTCATTTTATAATTAATGATGTATTCACAGGAAGATGTAAAACATACAAAAAGTCCTGCATCCACTTTACTGGGTTTCCTTCAAGGTAACATTTGTATAACCTCAGTGTGCTAGAAAACCTAGAGTGGCCACATTGCTACAATTCAGAGCTTCCTCAAATGTCCCTAGGTTCACATGCTGCTGTGGGGTACTTTGCAATTTCATCCTGTCTGCAGTTCACGCCACCACACCACAACCACACCACAATCACAAGACAACCACAACACACCCCACCCACCGCACCACACCCCACCACACAGCCATTCACCTCAAGGTTCTGGCGCCTGCCCTGCAGAGCTCCACTGGCCTCCTCTCCTCCCATCCACACCCTGCAAGCCCTGCTCTGTGCCCTTCTCCACAGCTCTCTCATCTGTCAGATGCTGCCTGAGAGAATCAAGCAGCACGGGCCACCTTGAGATGGGCCGGCTTTCCTTTCACTCTTTCCACTTTTCCCTTGAGGTTCATCCGTGTTACTACAGGAACCCGCCGTTCATTTCTCTTTATTGCTGAGTAATATTTCCTTGTGTAGACACAACTGTTGTCCTAACCATTTATACGCTAAGAACATTGCAGGCGCTTCTGGTGATTTTATGAATAAAGCTTCCAGAAAACATTCATATACAGGTTTTTGTGCAAATGGACGGTTTTGTGTTTTATTCATTTCTCTTGGATAAATGCTAACTGCAGTTGCTGGGTTGCCTGGTGAATTCATGTTTAGTTTCTCATGAAACTGCCAAATGATTTCCAGGGCTGCTGACCATTTTCTTTTTTCTTTTTTTTTTAAAATATGTTTTTAGTTGTAGGTGGACACAATATCTTTATTGATTTATTTTTATGTGGTGCTGAGGATCGAACCCAGTGCCTCACACATGTGAGGCAAGCGCTCTACCACTGAGCCACAATCCCAGCCCCAGCTGCTGACCATTTTCGGTCCCACCAGCTTTTAGTCACACGTCTCTCTTAGCTCCAGAACTTTGCTTCCATTTGCCTACATGGAAAACTTTATTGAAGGTCTCCCATCTGGCGCTCAGCTCATTGAAACTCGAGTTCCTTCTCTTCCCCTACAGTCCCCCGTTCATCTGATACTTCTGTCTAGACTCACAGAACCATTTAGTTCCCACGCCAGATGCTGGCAGTCACCTTGTGTTCCTCTCTCAGCTATTCCCATGTTTAGTCTGTCGCTTGGATTGCCCTGTTTTATCTCCTGTCTCTGAAACCGTGGAGGAGATGGACTCTCATTCTCCAGTAGTCATCACCACCCAGTATTCATGTAAGAATTTCCTGACGTGGGCTGTTTTGTCAAACTGAGACCAGGCCATTTGCAGCATATTTTTAGGCAATGCAGAGAGATGGAGCAGCCTAGCTGTTCCTGGCATACACAGCCAGTCCTACAGGCCAACTGAGTGCCACTCTCTATATGGAGAGAGGTAGACTGGAAAGGACAGCCTACTCTGGGCAGAGCCCTGGCCTTGGGACTGGGGAGAAAGTGCAAATGAACTTCGATGCATTTAGGAAATAGCTTACCCGTGGGGTTACCATCCATTGGCCTCAGGAGGCATAGTGCATGGGCTTGGATCCAGTGTTGGTTATAATCATTTGTAGAATGGTCTCTAGGAGTCACCTAGGCATCTAGTTAATAGTTGTGCTCTATCAGATTATTACCTAAATATCTCCATTGAAGATTTCTGAAGAAAATGTTTGAGTTCCTTGTAAGATGAGCTAATGTGTTTGTTCCTGGTCTTTAAGCACTTCAAGATTCTGGAGCCATTACTCACAATGGTTATTGACTACACATAACTAAATACATCAACCACATGATTCCAGCCACCAAAATAGATCCTCCTCATCTAAGGAGCAAATTGTCTTTCAATCAAATTCCACAGACAAAGCTTAATACTCATCCAGCTGACATGCTGAAATAAAGGCCCTGCCACTGCTGAGAAGCAAGATGAGGAACTGTGCCTGAGAGTCAGGTGTCAATCCATTTAGTGGTTCCCTGAGGATCACCTCTTCCCGCCTCCCTTCCACCAGGGCAGCCAACTCCACTTCTGGTGGAGCACACGCCATTGGCCTTGTTGCCTTTTTTTTTTTTTTTTAACATAAACGTTCACTAAGAAGTTGCCTGCAGAGTACAGTGGTGCATGCCTATAATCCCAGCAACCTGGAGGTTGAGGCAGGAGGATCACAAGTTCAAGGCCAGTCTCAACAACTTAAGAAGATAAGCAATTTTGTGAGGCCCTATCTCTAAATGAAAACCATAAAAGGGCTGGAGATGTGGCAAGGTTGTTAAGCGCCCCTAGGTTCAATCTCCAATACAAGAAAGAAGAAGAAAAAGGAGAAGGAGACAGAGACTGAGATGAAGACAAAGAAGAAGTTGCTTGTGTGGAAATAAATCACTAATTCCTGCCCCTAGAGACTATGTAGAGTGAGTACTTGGCAGAGAAGTCGGTGAGGAAGCCAGCCTGGAGCCCTAACAATGGGGAATATGTGCAGGAAATTCCCCATTTATGCTCGTTCCCAACTGGCTTTGTTCAGCTGGTACCAAGGGACACCAGAGTCCCTGAAGTTGGAGCCATTCACACTGTTATTTCCTTCATTATGAGCCAAGTTCCATCAGGTCACTGTGACTGTCACTGGCGGTCTCAGAGGGGAAGAACCCACAAGACAGCCTGAGCAGGGCAGACGTCCACCACTGGACTTCTCGCTTGGGGTCTGGCTCCTTTGCACTCCTTCTAGCTATGCAGGGTCAGGCGGTGACTTTGCACAGAGCTGGCATGTGTCGTCTTCTAGAGAACCAGCAGTCTGAGCAGCTTGGCCATCCTTGGCCACAAGTGTGTAAAATAATCTAGAGAGAGCTCCTCTCTCCCCCGCCACCTCTCACCTGCCCCTGCCTTGCCTTTCCATTGCTGCTAACACATTACCACAATTAGAGCCTTTCCAACAGGAGCTTACTATCTTCTCTTCTGTAGGTGAGGAGTCTGCTGCAGTCTCCCCTTGCTGAAATCAGGGTGTAGGGGGGCTGGGTTCCCTTCTGGGGGTCTGGGGAGGGTCTGTTTCCTTGGTTGGTCGAGTTGTTGGCAGAAGCAGTTCACCATGCCTACTGGGCTGCTCTCTTGGCAGCTCCTGGCAGAGGGGCTGGCTCAGTTTTCTGAGGCCACCCTCATCCTCTGTCCTGTGGCCCTTCTTTATCTCTGGAGCCAGTACCAGTGGGTAGAGTCATTCTCGTGTTTCAGATCTCTCCCCTTGGTTCTGCCTCATTTCTCTGATGCAGTCATGAAATGTGTTCTGCTTTCAAAGTCTCACGGATCACACTGGTCCACATGGGCAATCTTGATGACCTATAAGCTCAAAATACACAATCGTACCAGCAGAGTTCCTTTTGCCATAAACTGTAACATGTTCCCAAATTCCAGGGATTAGTGTTTGGGTATCTCCATGGGTTCGTTTTCTGCCCTCCACGCTATCAAAAAGAGTAAGACTTCATTAATTGAGAAAGAATCAAAACAGTGGTTTCCATGTCAGAGCAACTCCCTGGCTGCGAAGAACGGCGGTCCTGCAGCTGCCAACCAAGGGAAGAAGATGGTGGGGACAAAGCCAGAAGGCAACTCAGTGACCCGTCATCCAGGAGAAACTGAGAAATAATCATTTGTATAATGGAAAGAGAATCACAAAAGACACCAGATGGTGGCAGTGTTGGGCATGCGATGGCTCAATGGGGGATGGGAAGCTCTCCTGCAAAGAGCCAAAATGCACTCTTCCCCCAAGTTCAAGGAAGACAGGTGCTGACTATCACATCTGCAGTGTGAACAGATAATACATTCAGAAAGCTGAGGTGAGCCGACCTGGGGGAATGCTGTGGAGCACTCCCTCTCAAGAGTGACCCCGCATTTCAGAGCAGAGGTTGGAACAGAGAGCACTGATGGCTTTAAGAGACCGTGTTTGGCTTTCTCTGAAGCCGACTGGGGTCCCTGTTGCTTACCATTGTTTTTCAGTTTTCACTCATTTAAATGAGAGTCCCGTTTTTGATATACTCACTTTTTAAATATTTAAGACCAAACAGTCAGTCAGACTCTACTCTTCACTGGATTGGTAGGCGCCCCTAATGTGAATTAATCTGGGCATAAATGTGACTGGGCTTAGTCTTTACAGAAACTCAGATGGCCAGTTGATCAGTTTGCAGAATGGAGAAGAGCAAAAGGCACTTTCTTTTTTTTTTTTTTTTTTAAATACTTTTTTTTCTACAATATCTTTATTTTACTTATTTTTATGTGGTGCTGAGGATCGAACCCAGTGCCTCACGCATGTGAGGCAAGTGCTCTGCCACTGAGCCACAATCCCAGCCCAAAAGGCACTTTCATTTGAAATTTGCAGTCTGATCAAGATTAGGTAGAGGGTGGACATTCCCCTGAGACCCAGAAGGCTGGATGACACACTGGTGCATTCACACACCTCTTTTGAGCACATGGACAGGGGCTTTCAGAATGAGGGGTGCCATTCAACCCAGACTGGTCTACAGATGGAGCTGCTGAAGGAGTTGGCCAGCAACTCTGCCAGACCTGTCCCCCCTTCCTGGACAAGACAACAAATCCATTTTTAGAGTGGAGTCTTTTGGGAAGCAGATAATGTTCTCTGTCTATCTACACCTCCTCCCAGGAGAGGTAGCCAAGTAAAGAGGAGGCTGAACTGAGCATACACTCGCTACACAGGGTTTTGTTTTTTTTTCTGTACCAGGGATTGAATCCAGGAGTGCTTAACCACTGAGCCACATCCCCAGCCCTTTTTTGTATTTTATTTAAAACAGAGCCTCACTAAGTTGTTTAAAGCCTCACTAATTTGCTGAGGCTGACTTTGAACTCTTCATCCTCCTGTCTCAGCTTCTGCAGCCACTGGGATTACAGGCATGCACAACCATGCCCAGTCTCATCATGCAAGTTTGATCAATTTGGATCAGAGCTGAAAACAATAGTAAGATATTTGTATCACAGAAACTTCCTCACAGTTGGGAGTTTCTAAATCAAGATCCCAGAAAGAAAGACCACAATTTCAAAAACTCTGGAAGGAAGAAAACCAAACTTCTGTATAATAATAATTATATTAACTGATTGATATTAACTAATTTCTAGTGTCTTCAAACAATCTGTGTTTTGTCAGAATTCTAATTTTGTGTATTTTGTCAATTAAATAGATCCTCTCCTGACAACTCCTTTACTCTCTCCCATCTCTGTTCCTACCTCTCTCTTGCATCCCTTTCACTTTCCCTATTTCAATTTCTGTCTCTCTTCACTCACATTTTCCTTTATTCTTTCCTTCTTGGTTTTTCCATTTTTAAACCACATCTTCCAATTCAATTTAGTGTACAATCATTAATGTTTTTATCCTTTCTATATTATTGCTCCCTCATGTTTCTCCTTGCTTAATAGAGTTGTAGAGATCTTTAACAATGACATTTATAGTATATGTTGATATGTACTTTGATACCACTGCTACTTGCAGGCACTCTTTCAAATTTCAATACCCAATATCTTTCAAAGAGATATTGGGGATTGAAATTAACACTTTGATTATGCTGACTGGATGTGCTAAAGCTAAGATATACCCCAGTTCAAAAATTTATTGTAAAGAGATAACTGATCTTCCAAGTACTCCCACAAAAAAGGAAGAGGGATACATTTCAACAGATGCACAAATCTAGGACCGCTGAAAACATGAAGAAACAGGCTAACCAAAAATTTACAACCCCTAATAACTGAATCCAAAGATAATGAAGCCAGAATTAGACAGGCAGTCAATTTAGATAGGTAAATTGAGTCAGGTCAGACTGGGGTGGCCAATTTGGAGAAGTATTGAAATGCTAATACCTCCAGTGTCCTTCCTCCACCCTTATCTCCCCTGCTCTAACTGTTTGCTAAGGTAACCTGTCCCAAGGAGTTGTTAATTACACCTGGGCCCTTCCCCCTATCATGTGCTTTTTCACCTTTTGGCCATCCCACCAAACATCCTGGGTCTAGTTACATACATAGGAAGGAGAGAGAGATAAGGGGAAGAGAGCCAGAGAACAAAGGAAGCCTAAGACACATAAAAAGGCAAAACATGTGTACTTCTGGAGATACCAGAAAACCAGCTATGGCCCCCTTCTCCCTCCCTGGAGAAGCCTATGTTACCCCTTTTTAAATAAACCCTGCTTAAATGCTTGCCTTGGTGTCCTTCTCTAATATTCAAACTTCAACATGTGAAGGAGCAGAACTGTCACCAGCAACCAGAGGTTATTAATATTGATATGGATGAAATCTTAAGGGTAGAATATAAAAAGCTGATTATTAAAATGATTAATGAACTAAAAGAAGATGCGAGGAATGAATCAACAGAGAAAATACAGAATATGAAAGAGCATTTCAATAAACAGATGGAAATTCTAAAAAGGAACCAAACAGAATTCTGAAAATTAAAGAAACAAAAAATCAAATAAAAATTTATTTGACTTACTGTTTTAGTCAACTTTTTCATTGCTGAGATCAAAAGATCTGATAAGAACAATTAGAGGAGGAGAAGTTTGTTTGGGGGCCATAGCAGAGGTCTCAGTCCATAGACAGCTGGCCCCATTCCTCAGGGGTCAAGATGAGGCAGAACATCATGACAACAGAGTGGAAAGAGACAAGCAGCCAGAGACATGGCAACAGGAAGAACAGAGAAACTAAGTTCAGCTCACAAAATATATATATTTACATACACACACACACACACACACACACACACACACAAAGCAAGGGCATGCCCTCAGTGACTCACCTCCTCCAGTCATACCCTATCTGTCTACAGTCACCACACAGTTAATCCCTATCAGATGATTAATGCACTGATTAGGTTAAGACTCTCAAAACCCAATCATTTCACCTCTAAACCATCTTGTATGGCCTCACACATGAGCTTCTGGGGAGACACCTAATATCTAAACCATAACACTCACTAACACATTAGGCCATGTAGAAAATAGAGCTTTAGGTCTTAAGGATAGGGTATATTAACTTGAACATTTACTAAGCAATAAAGAAAACTATGCTCAGAATATATAGGAACTCTAGAACAACATTAAGAAACCAAATTTAATACTCATTGAAATCGAAGAGGGAACTGAGATAAAGGCTAGGGGCATTAAAGGTTAGGGACATTAGTGAAATCATAGCAGAACATTTTCCAAACCTTGGAACATCTAAATATAGGATCCATGTAGAACCCCCAAAAGACAAGATCAAAAAGAACCACTCCATGATGCTTTAAAATTAAAATTTCTAACATATGAAACCAGGACAGAATTTTAAAAGTCTCAAGAGAAAAATGTCATGTCACAATAAACCAATAAGAATAACATGATTTTTAATCAGAAACTATAATATATAGGATGGTAGACATGAAGTATTCTAAGCCCTGAAAGAATAAATGACCACCAAAATTTCTATGTCCAGGAAAGCTATCCTTCAAAATCGAAGAAGGATTTAAACATCTTCTGAGATAAGCATAAACTAAAAGAATTCATGAATATCAAGTCAGCATTACAGAAAATACTTTAAGAAATACTATACATAGAAGGAAACAACAACAACAGTTCCTGAAAGGATAAAACTCGCTGGAAGAATAATTGAGCAAACGAGAACTAGAACTGAATAAAAGAAAAGAAATAAATCATAATGGCAGGATATAATAAACATCTCTCTATAATAATACTGAACTTAAATGGTCTCAACTCTCCAATTAAAAGTCAGATTGGCTGAGTGAATTAAAAAACAAGACCCACCTATAGGTTGTTTGCAGGAGACTTGTCTCACAGCCAAAGACATCCAAAGGATAAAAAGTGAAAGGATAGAGAAAGATATTCCATGCAATTGGATTCCAATTGCAAGTAGGAGGAGCTACTCTTATATCCAACAAAACAGATTTCAAACAAAAATCCATCCAAAGAGACAAAGGCCACTTCACATTAGCAAAGGTGAAAATCCAACAGGAAGATATAATGATAGTAAATATTTATGCCTCAAATGTCAGTGCATCTAATTATATAAAACACTTCTTGACATAAAAGCTCAGATACAACCTAACAATTATACTGAGTAATTTCAACACACCTCTCTCACTCTAAATAGGTCATTCAGGTACAAAATCAGTAGATATTTCAGACCTAAAAAATACTACAAATGAAATGTACCTAACAGACATCTATAGAATATTTCGTCCAACAACAACTGAGTTTACTTTTCTCTCAGAACAGTACGAATGAATGGAGCACAGAGGATTTTTAAGGCACAGAAAGTACACTGTATAGTACCGTAATGGTGGATACCTGCTGTTATACATTTGTCAAGACCCATAAAATGCACAAAACCAACAATGACACTCATGTAAAATGTAGACTTTGGGTAATAATAAAGTGCCAGTGTGGGTTCATTAGTGGTAACAAATGTCCCACTCTGAGAGGGGATGTTGAGAGTAGGGGTATGTGCTTTGTGTTGTA
>PVHX01015459.1:0-46655 GCA_004024805.1 Geosciurus inauris
TCTCCTGTCTCAGCCTCTCAAAGTGCTGGGATTACAGGCATGCACCACCGTGCCCGGCTAACCCCTAACTCTTGACCCAAGGACTATAGAGACAAAAATAAATACAAAGAATGAAAATCGTTCCTGCCAACATTTTTTTATCACTGTAGTGGACAGAAGCCCTCTATCTCTCATTAAGATTTTTTCTCTCTTTTTTTTTTTTGGTACTGGCGATTGAACTCAGGGGCACTCGACCACTGAGCCACATCCCCAGCCCTATTTTGTGTTTTATGTAGAGACAGGGTCTCACTGAGTTGCTTAGCGTCTCGCCGTTGCTGAGGCTGGCTTTGAACTCGCGATTCTCCTGTCTCAGCCTCCCTAAGTACTGGGATTACAGGCTTGAGCCACCGCGCCCGGCTAACTTATTGTATTTTTAATTTGCATTTCTCTAATGGCTAATGATATTGAACATCTTTCCATGTACTTATTTTCTATCCTTATAACTTCCTCAGTAATATGTCCTTTCATGTCTTTCCCTCATTTTCTACAAGGATTGTTTTTGTTTTTAGAGTTTGGTTTTGAGCGAATTTTATATATTTTATATGTTAGTCCTTTGAAAGCTCACAAAGACGAATAAAAGAAAAAAGACATGGGTTAAAAATAGTAAAAATAAAAACCATCAACCAAAATACTCTAGAGTGAAAAGGAATATGCAAAGTCAAAGAAGGGAAAAAAAAAAACCAATGAATGAAAAGCAAATCCTCCTTGTTTATTTCCTATTTACATATGTTAAGCTTCAACCAGAACTAAAATATTTTTGTTGTGCAAAATATTCATAAATTACAAAATATCATTATCATAAAATGTTAGTGTATGTAAATGGCTATAATGATATCTTTCATTAAAGTGTTAAACACTAACTGACTCCAAATATTGACAAAACCTTTGGTTCTGGAGAAACAATGAAAAGCACAATATTTGAGGATTCATGGAACTTACTGTATAGTCTGAACAAGTATTAATTATTCACACACATACATATGGAATCCTAACATTGCTATGTGTTATGGGGGGATATTATGTAGTAAGAAAATTCCATCTACCAGGGAACTGATGTCTTATGAGTGGAAAATCGTGTTATCTAGGTGAAAAAAGAGAAGGGGAAGCATAGGTTCTATACAAATAGAAAAGCATGTGCAAAAGCCCTGAAGTGGAAAGAAGCAAGGTCTATTTATGCAACAGTAAGTCAGTAAGGTAGTGAGACAGGGAAAGCATGATGGAAGATGAGACAGGATAGGTTGGCAGTGTCTAGGCCTTGCTTATTTAGTTTCTCTTTGTCTTGCTTTTCTAATAACCAAGAGAAAGTATTAAAGTGATTAAAGGAATGATTGTAACCTCAAAATTGACTGAATAAATTTTAGAGAAAGAATTAGAGGGAATGGGGAACAGGCAATTCTGAGCAGCCAGATAGGAAATGCCTGCTGTATGTCTCATGAAAGAAACTAGATTGGGTAATAGTAGAGAATAAGAAAAAAAAGTGAATGAAAAGATATTGGGTGATAAAATCTACATCAAATGCCATTGGTTTAGACATAAGAAAAAATGAGAAATCAGAGTTTCAAGGATGAATTAGGTTACTGGCTTGTGAAATTGAATGAATGACAGCACCATTCAATGATGAAGAGAATAATTGAAAAGGATCAGATTTAATGGGGTGGAGGAAAGTTCCATTCTGAGCATTGCTATGGTTTGGATATCTTTTGTTCCCAAAAGCTCATATATGAGATAATACAAGAAAGTACAGAGGTGAAATGATTAGACTATGAGAGTTGTAACATAATCAGTGGACTAATCCATGGACATGGATTAACTGGGTATTGGAGGAGGTAGGTCACTGGGGGATTGTCTTTGGGACTTATATTTTGTCCCTGGTGAGTGGAGCTCTCCTCTGTTTCTGGGTGCCATGTTCTGAACTACTTTCTTTGAGCATACCATTCAACCATGGTGTTCTGCGTCATCTCTGGCCCAGAGCTATGAAGTCAGCCTACTATGAACTGAACCTCTGAAACCATGAGCCAAAATAAACTTTTTCCCCTCTACATTGTTCTTGTAAGGACTTTTGATGATGATAGTTTAATAGCTGACTAAAGTAAGCATTTAGAATAAAGGTGACTTTGTCACATATGAATGGAAATATCAAAAAGACAATTCAAATTATAGTTATGAAATTTATTGGAGAAAACTGAGTTAGAGGTAAACTTGGTTAGTTATCTGCATATAGGTTTTAATAATGCTGTAGATGTGGGCATAATAACCAAGGGTTTGATTAGTGAATCATGCTAGGATTGATTCCCAAGAAATCGTGATCCTTTTTAATGATTTTTAGTTGTCAATGGACCTTTATTTATTTATATGCAGTGCTGAGAATCGAAACCAGTGCCTCACGCATGCTAGGTAAGCACTCTACCACTGAGCTACAACCCCAGCCCAGAAATCGTAATATTTAAAGGTAGAGTAGAGAGATCAGTCTGCCATGCAGACTTAAGAGAAACATCACTCCAAACCAGAAAAACAGTGTACAGATCTCCAAGGAAAACAATATTCTTAAGAAGTGAGAATAGTTAATATTAATCACAGGTGTAAATTCAAGAAAGATTAAGAAGAAATTTGTCAACTGGTTTTAGTGACTTGAAGTTCTTCCCTTCACTCTAACTCATCAGGGTGAAGCATGAATAGAAAGAATTAAATTTTAAGGAAAAACAGATAATCTTAATATTTACTCCAACTAATGTATATAAAGAATAGAAAAAGGCAATACATTGATTTATTGTTGTATTCTTACCATGATAGAAATTAAAATTTCATTTTCTTAAAAAATTATCAAAAAAGGGGGCTGGGATTGTAGCTCAGCAGTAGAGCGCTTGCCTCACATGCATGAGGCCCTGGGTTCGATCCTCAGCATCACATACAAATCAATAAAATAAAGACATTGTGTCCATCTACAACTAAAAAATATTTTTAAAAAAATTATCAAAAAAGGAACCACTAATAGTTACCCCCAATGTTTAATATTAAAATAAAATGACTAACAGAATCTTAAGAAATAAATAAGATAACATTAAATTAAAATTATCCATTATAATTAGAGAATGGCATTTGGACATAATAAATTGTTTTCCTTTCATTTTCCTGTGTTGTATTCTTCTTATATTCTTCAAATGGAAGAACTGATTTGGCATTGTTCTAGTCATAATTTTAATGATTTTATATATATGAGTGAAGACAAATACTGTCATATGTAAACCACTTAATTTCCAGGTAATACATGTATATGTTTGCATGTGTCATGGAAACAGAAAGAGAGATCTCTGCACATAGTAATATTGAAGTAAATAAATTTAATTCATTTCATTCACTACACTTCCATGAAGATTTTTTTCCTAGAAAAATAGTATTTCCACAATCTCACCTCATCTCATACACTAGGGAAATCAAAGAAAGAAAAGTACAAAATTAAGATGCAAAAATATTTGTATACATATACAAATATGTGTGTGTATAATTCCCTTTCTAAAAAATCATAAATTTTAGTGTTACTTATGGCAGTTAATTAATGAAAATAGCATTTGTGTATTTAATACTGTAGAACAGTACTACAATTGGTGGAATCATCATTCCATTGTTTGGAAATTAACATAGTGCATGTTTGAAAATGTATCTTTAGCATGAGATTTATTTCCATAGCTTATTTAAATATTAATGATGTCATAGTTAAGAAATTAAAAAATATATTTTAAATATGAGTTAAATCTATATTATCTAAATATTTTTATTTATTAACCAGTCACTGGACAATATTAACCACTATCATGAAAAATACATATGGCAATCAGTAGGCTATTAGGAAATAAATCAGTGGGGATTATTTCTGAGGCCTCCTTACCTCCCACTCTCATTTATACATATAAAATCATGCTGCTCTATTGTGATGTTCAACTATCATTTAATGTGTAAATACATGTACATATATGGCTCTTGATGAAAATAAAATTGCTTATGAATTAAAATAAAATCTCAATATTATTTCTGACCAAAGAAATGGGAAAACCAGTGTCGATATTGTTGTGTGGGATGCACACTGTTTAATGACATGGGTGTCATGTGCTTCATAGCCTAATGCTCACTGCATTTCTGGTGCACTCTAGAATTGTATATTGTACATTATATACATACGCACAATATACAAGTATGTACAACACTGTCTAATATCAACATGAAGTAAAAAGAAAACTAGTTTATGTAAAAAAGAAAAAATAAAATTTAAGTAAAACCTTATTTATGCAAAGTAGTACTAAGAATAGTACTTCTTGTTATCACTGTCATATTAATCTATGCAAATTATTTCTGTATAACATTACTGAACTGTATTCATGTGGGACAAGTTTTCTCAGTTTTCTGTTCAGGTAGCACAGTTTTCTGTGCATCACTGAAATAAAATCAGATGGAAAAATTAGTGGGACCATAAGGCAGCTATCTATAGATATTTATAAAGAGATCAGAGCTGTATTAGTTACTTCATTTGATGTTTTTCATATTCACATAGTGAGAAGATTGAGATAGGATTAAAATTGTAAAGCAAGTTAACTATTTTAGATATCTTCACATGCAGCTTCCTGTGGGTGTCTGGAACATAAATGTGGAATTATTCAGGACATCTTAGTTTTTATCTAAGAAAATGTTCCAAGGTCCATAGTAAACAAGTAAGCAAACTAAAAATTCTATAACTTTTTTTTACAGAATATTCTCAATGAAACATGTTTAGTTATTGTAAGATATTATGGTTCTTGCCATTTTGTTTTATGCCATCCTTTTAAGATTCTCTCCAAACCTGAGAGGATGTGGCAACTGACAGGTTAAGGATCTTTAATTTTACTATCATTGTGCCACTTTTCAAATACTGACTCTACCATATATCAGCTGATTTACCTTAGGCAAATGACTTAACCTCTCTGTACCTCCTTATTTTCATCTGTTAAATATAGATGAATATATTCCCCTATCTCCTACAGTTATATGGCAATTAATTGAGCTACATGTGATGCACTCAGAGAAGTACCTGATGCTTAGTACAAGCATGATAAATGCATATATTATCGCTGAAGATTAGGCAAACCTGGGATAGTGCTATGCACATACAAGGTAATATCAATAGCTATTGTATGTAGGAGAAATTGGTGCCTCATTAATCCTTGTCTTTGCATCAGTGCCCCTTCCACTCATTCTGTAATCCACAACTCCATATGCTCATACTCCAAGGACTATTTATAAAAGTAGATTATTCAATGAAAACTTCCATAATCATATCATTCATAAGTAATCATTTATGGTTGATTTGTGCCACACTTTATAACTCTCTTGACATTTTATAGCAGTTGTATGCTTAGACATACATGCATGTGTGTGTGTGTGTGTGTGTGCGCGCATGTGTGCCTGTTCTCTGACTTACACAGTTGTAATCTCATAAAAGGCTGAGAGGACACAGCAGGTGTTCAAAAATGTTTAGTTACAAGCAAGTAAAAATGTAATGGTAAAAAAATTGCTCAATATCTTATTAATATTCTATCTAGTCCTACTTCCCTAAAAGGTAACTGATAAGTACATTATACTCATCCATGACTAAATTTCAATTACTCAAATGCCTTCTACCACTTCAGTGTGATTCTGGTTTTATTTAAACTGAATTGTCAATGTTTTCTAAGTATTTTCACCATTTTTGCCGATTTAAGAATAATCAACTTTACTAATGCTTCTCAAGAATTTTTAGACATTTCTCCAATAAGCATCTATATTAACTAAAACAGCATTAAATAAAGTGCAAAGTTACCTTGTCATATCTATGCAATTCTGTATTCTCTAAAGGATGATTTTTCATATTATTTAACAACTCTGACTGAGCAATTGAAATTCAGACTATGATAAATGTTTTACACTGAAGGCTCATTTCATTATACAGTAGTCAGTTGAAATGGGGTTTCTGAAGAAGGTATTTTTAGGAAGTGCAGAGTACAGGAAAAAGTGGAATACATTATACAATTTAAATATTTATTGAAGCTTTTCTACTAAGGAAATATTTTGGTGATATCTCACTGAAATAGCAATGTAGAAAAGGAAATTGGGGTAAATAGATGGCAGAGACTGTGGAAACCAAGACACCTAGTGCTGAAAAGTAAAGTTCCTCATTCACAAAGTCATTAAATTGGAGATTGAAAGGAACAGCCCTCGTTACGGAAATAGTATTTGCTTACAATTTTATCACTCTATCTAGATGTTTTCCTCTGATTTTTTTAGTATGTTTTCGTCTTCCTAATTGAATTCCTGACTTCCTTCTCTTCATGCTATTATTATTTTTTCTAACAGATATCATCCATTCTATGGTTCATGCATTTTAATCCCCAATAATAATTTCATTGATAGGCTACAGATCCCCATTACCACAGTACTCACATTCTCCATCAAAAAGCTTAGCATCCCCACCCCTAATCCTTCCCATCATTCCAGTTTCCCCTCCAATCTTCTCCTTGTAAATGGCACTACTATGCACCCAACTGTACATGTCATGGAGGATGCTGCATACAATTGAACACTAATAGCTACTGATTCTATCTCATAGAAAAATCTTATTAGACACACTTCTTTCATCTCCAGTGCCACCATTCTAGTCAAAACCACCCTCTTCTGCCCTTGAAGGAGCTACAAAAATAGCTTCAGATTGGAAGCCCTTCATTCACCCTTAGCACTTCCCAATACTTTCTTAATAAAACTGATATTATTTAAAAACATGAATATGTTCACATCAGGGTTCTACCTAAAACTCATGAAACACTATCCAGTGCTTGTGTAAAACTAAAAATAATTCCCATGACCTATAAGGCTTCCTATTCAGACAACTGGACCCCAGCCCGCCCTTTAAGCTACCAGCTTGTTTCACACTGTCCCTCACTTGCCATACACTAGTAAAGATGACTTGCTTTTATTTTTCCTCCTATCAGTTTTCATTCTCACAAATGTCACCTCCTCTGAGTGGGACATTTTTGCTTTTACTTTTGCCTTGGACAACAATTCCCTAATTCCATTTTTCTTCTTATTTTGACATCATTTTCTCAGGAATGCCTCCCCAATTTCTAAGACTAGTCTAGATCTCAATATTATACATTCTTATAATAATGTGGCCTTTATTCTATAGGTCTCATCCCAAATATGCAATTTAAACAATTTAATAGTATGAACTTATTAATATATGCATCCTCTCCTAAATGTTAAATCTTTATGGATTTGCTTGTTTAGAAGATCATCTCCATAGCCGGGCACAGTGGCTCAAGCCTGTAATCCCAGCACTTAGGGAGGCTGACACAGGAGAATCGCGAGTTCAAAGCCAGCCTCAGCAATGGCGAGGCACTAAGCAACACAGTGAGACCCTGTCTCTACATAAAACACAAAATAGGGCTGGGGATGTGGCTCAGTGGTCAAGTGCCCCTGAGTTCAATCCCCAGTACCAAAATAAAAGAAGATCATCTCCATAATATAGCATAGCCTCAGCACAAATTTGACAATCAACATATATTAATTTCATGGATTAGTATATATTAATGAATGGATGGATAACAAATCACCAGCTGTAAGTTCTTTAAATAATGATCATCCAAAACTACACAATACAAACTTTATGGAGTCACTGCTTATGATACTTTTATTTCTGGATTTATTTTGAGAGAAAATCTATTCCCAGACATTTAAAGTACAACACTGCAAAGGCTATAGACTTGACTAAAAGTGAACCCTTTTGATAACACTTGGTGCTCTCTGACACAGCCCATTAGAGATGGGGTGTGTACACCTAATCCAACAGAATCCTCTAGGTCTTCAGCAGCTGTTCACATGGCTCCTGCCCTGCCCTTCAGCCTCTACTAAATTAGGATTCCTCAGCTGTCTGAGCTTCCCGTAAGCTCTTTAAATTAACCACCAATGAGCCAACATTGCTTATACTTTTCTAAGTGTAATTTCCACTTTTCTTTCTCAGTTATGTGATAGCCATTGTGATTCGTCACATTCACTGATTATTTTTTCACTCTGCCAACTATATTGATAATATGTTGTCCAATCAGTCATCAATTTAATTCTAACACTGCCTTATTAAGTACCAACATAAAAGTGAAGTACTAAACTTCATTTGATAAAATACTGTGCAGCTCTGATTCTGTGAGTTTTTTTCTATTTTATTCCTTTAATATATCCTCATACAGTTTCCAAGGCTAAAAATCTGTACTTGTAACAGTGTGTTGACTCCCTTGCCCTTTAAGTCAGCACTTAGGCTAAGGTAACGTTGCTACTGTAATCTGATAGAGGAGGAGGCAAGTTGTGTGCAAATAAAGATGAGTGCCAAGAATGGGCAAAAAGCTACTGATGTTTATGCCCTTTTATAGTCCTGATTCTGTGACAGTCTAAGCCAAAATCCAGAGTGGAAAAGGGGAGAGCAATTTCAAACAAAAGCTTAGGAGAGGGTAAAAACTTTTAAAAGGGTGACCCCTTTATTTGCCCACAATTTGGAAGCATAATGCAAATTTTGCTCAATTAATAATGGCCTTTTTAAAAAGCAAATTTGGAAAGAAAATATATCTAAAAGTTGAAGATAAATTGGCAAAAGACTATGTGTAACTTTAGCATATGTGAATTCCTCATTATTGTATTCATATGATTTTAGTACTTACTTAATATAAGCTAAAAGCATGAAAATTGAAACCTCTGATTTTTTTGGAGCTTAGAAAATTATTTTAACCCTTTTTGAAACCCACTTACCTATCTATATCCTTGTTTTATCACAAGGATAAATATTGGCTTGAATAATGAATGAAATCTAGTGTTCCTTCTATTCGTCACAGCCACCACATTCTTCCACTTAAAATAGACAAAATATGTAAACTAAAATGAAGTGAATAATTAAAATAGAGGCAAAGCTCTTTTTCAGAATCTTCAAACTTGAACAGAAGCATGATAATAGTAAATGTGTCCAACTAGCCATAAATATATTCCAACTCTCAAATTTGGCATAAAAATCAGTTTTTCAACATTTTATATTTATGAAAAATTAATTCCTTAAAATTATATGGATTCGAAATACTGAGTTAAGCATTCGGGAGGAGTCATTTAAGAACAATAGAAACAACAACAGCAACATTTTATCAGTGTATCAAAGAAATGACTGTTTCATTCCTGTTACAGTATAACTGTTGATTCTCCCTCATTTTCCATTAGTGAAGAATTGTGTGCATAATTACAGAGTGAAAGTAAGGCATTGAAGCAGAAGGCAAAAGATAATAGAGGAGGAAGAGGAGGAAATTGATTTCTAAATTCAGTCCTGACTGCTAGGAATGCTTGTTTTCTTAGGGCTTAATATAATCTATATACGATGCAAAGCCAAATTTCACGATTGTAGGACCCTAGAAAATCATTGCGCACCTTCCCAGATATTTTGAATGACTGATATCAGCTTAAAATACTTAAAATGGTAGCCTTCCAGAAATTGACACTCCCTTTTAAGTAGAAAAGTAATTGATATTTGTGAATCACTTATATAGAAAGTATAGTTTCAAGATTAATAGTTAAATAATTTAAAATAAAGACTTCAAAAGCTTAAAATGGCAGCCTTAGTGAAAGAAAAGAGCTATGAAGGAGTACTGCTCTTTGATTTTTTTAATGGGGATGATATGGTGGTTGTATGGCCATGACATGAAGATTCTTTTAAGCATGAGCCACAGGATCATTTCCTTTGCTTATTCTCATCTGTCTACTGTCTATCAGAATTTGTGGCAGAGGTTTCAGATTGCCTTAAAATACTGAAGCCAATATGATTGTTGTAATTTTTAATTTATTTTGTTGTATTCTTCTGTATGTATTTTATCATTTCAGGAATGAAATGACAGTTTCATTCCTGTTACAGGATAACTGTTGATTCTCCCTCACTTTCCATTAGTGAAGAATTGTGTGCATAATTACAGAGTGAAAGTGAGGTATTGAAGCAGAAGGCAAAAGATAAATAAATACAGAGAATTAATAACGAATGAGGAAAGAGAAAGACCATACCCTGGGTGTTAAAATGTTTCAAAATCTCTGGTTTATGACATCACATTTAATATTATAACATGCTACAGCATAAGGGGAAAAGAAACTTTCATTCCAAAAATCCAGAAAAAATTAAGCCAAATTATTTCACCTGTTAATCTTGAAACTACACTTTGCATAGAAGTGATTCACAAAATATCAATTACTCTTCTATTTAAAAAGGGGTATCAGAATTTCCTGAAGACATGTTAACTTTTAATATTAAGTAGAGGGAGATTGAAATTTTACACGGTCTTTAGGAATGATTCTATGTGTGATACAAGTAGTCAAACCATTCAAAAGTTGACAAAATAATAAACATACACTATGCTATCACCATTTTAACTTACTATGGCATTGCCATTTTAACTTTCATATTTGTATTAAAATAGAGTTTGCAACTCCAAAGATGTTTCAACATTTTATATTAGGAAACTCCAAGGAAGTTTCACTAACAGATGCTTTAAGTGGGGAAAACGTGAAGATCACAAAATGTTTGTTTTGCTTATATGTTTTTCAAGATCAGTATGCTGCACAGATCATGCTACCCAAAAAGAAATATTTTCATGAAACTCTGCTATGAAACTTGGTTGCATTTAATTAAAAAGTCTTACTTCCATACTCCATTCCATGACCTTCCCAACAAAACTATTCAATATGAACCTACTGCCTTGATAACAGAACACAAACCTCCTAGGACCATAGCAAGACTTTGTGAGATAGAAAACCATTGCCTCTCTTGAAATCCAATCAAAACTTGAGTGTACTGTATAAAAATAAACCAAGGTCATCATTATTCCTTGTCATTGTGATTTGGCTCGCCTTCAAATTACATACCCTGTATATCTGAAATAACTGCACCACCTCCATTAACTGAGTTTGACATCACTTTAATCAATGTATCTTTTCAGAATGAAAGGCAGAAATGTCAAATTCCTACCATTATAAATTCTCTTAACTCTTTAATCTGCATTAAATAAAAGGCTGTCTTTGAGAAATAATATATGCTTTAAATAAATATAACTAGCATCCA
This sequence comes from Geosciurus inauris, assembly GCA_004024805.1. Lineage (NCBI taxonomy): Eukaryota > Metazoa > Chordata > Mammalia > Rodentia > Sciuridae > Geosciurus > Geosciurus inauris. Next base: position 11,168 of record PVHX01015459.1, read on the forward strand.
TTTTATTTTAAAATGTAACTAGGACAAGATTCAACCCTAACAAATCTCTCCGAACAGAGGTGATATCCTGAAACTCTTAAAGTTTCACTTACATGGACTCCTCCCAAGGCCTATCTAATTTTATTTTTCTTAAAAGAGCTCCCCTAATTGTATAATCTGTCCCCATAAATCCTGAATTTCATAGTTTGTTATGTTTTACTGCTCAGAGAATATTTATGTATTATTGACTAATTTCTTACAAAATAATGTGTTTAAAATAGAAAATAATAAAGATGAAAATTATCTCTAAGGAAAGAGTAATTTCTAATTAATTTCAGTTAGTATCTCTTAGAAAACTAAGTACTCTGTGGTTTAAATGTGCATTGTATGTGCACATATAAATATATATACATACATATTCCCACACAAAAATACTCTTTCTTGTATTTGCAATGAAATAAAGGATAATTTGGCGAAAATATGATAAAACATGCTTAATGAGCTAGGGAAATATTAGAATTGAAGTTGAAAAGAGAAGAAGAGTTTGGGAAATCACTCTGTTTTGATCTTTAGATATAGTCATAATAAGATAAATTAGAAATTTTAAAATCACCTGACTTTTCCAAGACCAGGAAGATTTTTAATCTCTTTTATGAAACCACAAAAGTGGCTAAGTACTTAACAATTTGTTTTATACAGCAAATGACTTGATCTATAAAGATTTCAAATGAGTAACACAGGACTGAAGAGGAAGCTGTACTAGCATTTCTACCCAAATTACGAATTTTTTGTTTCAGTATGGTATAGCTAGAATAGAGTCAAGTACTATCTTTGTTCTTAAGTAACTTAAATTTGCACAAAATACTTCTGAATTCTTTTTTAAAAGAGTAATATCTACGTGACATATGCTAATGTATTTTCTATAATATGCCATATTACACAAAAATCGTATTAAATTAAAAAGTATATCATCAATTTGAAACTAGTCTCTCTTTCATAGTTACCATGCCTTTAAAAGATTCTGAAAATGAAATTGTAATAGATGGTTTTATTAGGCCTCAAGATAGTTTGCATATTTTAAAAAAATCCCACTGAAATATCTATTTGCAGTTAATTATTTGAGTAATTCTTTGCAATGCATTATTTGAGTAATTTTAAAAGTAAATAATATGCATGTTAATAAAGTGACCTCTTTTACATGGTAACAATTTTAGTTAAATAACAGCTAAATGTACTGTTTTAAGGTTTTTGAACTAATACAATTTTAAAAACTGTATTCAAATGTCAGAAACCCAACTAAAAATATCTTGTTCAACAGTAAAACTTAATGTATAATATAACCTTGAGAATATCTTCTTTGTGTCCTAAACCTATTGTCAAGTTACATAAGCATTACTTGATGATTTTAAAATGCACTATAGTAAAGTCCTACAGGGTATGTCCCAAAAAGGTTAGCTTTCTTCAAACTTTAAGAATTTAAAATCTTACTTGACTATCTATGACAGAGGAGTGTAAGGTTGCCTTGCTTCATAACAGAATTTTACCTTTGAAATTCTTTCAGAATTCCTCTATACAATAATAAATGATCTTTATTTTGTAGAATCATCACCAGTAATTAATTTTGATAGTATTTATAAATTAACAATATGAAAGAAACAAATACCAAATAAAAATGTGTATATATATGTGTGTGTGTGTATGTGCTATACCGTAAAGAATATCTTTTTATCTCTCACTCTCTATCTATATGGCTTTATAATGGTAGTTATAGAATAATTTTTCATTGAGAAAGCAATACTGATGTTCACTAAAGACATTTAAGTGGAAAATAATATAAATGTTATACTATGAAATCTAAATTCTGATGTTAATAAATGGACAATGTTAAGTTATTTACAGAAACTTTTTATGAATTTGACTGTTTTTCCAGAATTTGTGAAGTATTACTTATTTGGAGAGATTTATTTATTCATTCTTAATAAGCATTGTCCTCATGTCTATTTCAGAATAACTATAATCCACAAGTCAAAAATAGGGGAAAAAAGATAATCTCCGTCCTTCTCTTTGTGACACACTGTCCTCATCATGTATTATTTTTATATACTACTATTATTGTTGCATTACAGCTGACTTAAGTTCTTCATTAGTCATTAAGGCTTTCTTAAAAATAAACAAATAGTTGCATTTTTATATAAAAGCCTAACTGTAAAGCTTTACTAAAATGCTAGGTCATGACAAACATGAAATATCATGGTGACTTTACTGATTAGAAGTCTATGAAGTTTTTATGTTACTTCCTAAATAAAAGACTTTCAGGTTATTTGGCAGCGCAGATCACATAATTATTTAAAGAATTCTCATGATGTGTGACAGAAAAGAACATTCAAAATGCTGATTCTGAGAAAGGAACTTGGAAATTAAATCTTTATCAATATTTTTGTACTTGTCATTTATCCATCACAATTTATTTTTTTTTAATTTTCCCCCCACAATATGCCAGACATTACTTTCTAACCTTTAGGTTTCCATGTCATTCCCATTCAGCAATTAGTTCACTGAGAATGTCAGGTCATTACCGTTCATGTAACCATTACTAAATATAGAAGCATCAATCAAAATAATAATCCAGATCCACAAACTACTTTAGAGCAATCAAAAGAGTCTGTTACATACACTCAAAGTTAGTTATGCATATTCTATTCCTTCAGTGGTTTCTTAAACAAGAAAAATGTGTTTATTTTATTGCAAAGATAATATCTCAACTCTACCTAATTTCTATTGAAGTTTTCCCAGTGAGAAACATACACCTGAATATATAAATATATATATATATTATAAAAAGTATACCGAAGATAACATTTATGCTTATTTACAAACTAGTGTAATAATTTAAAACCATTCTGCCTAATCAGTGAGCTTTTCACAAAGTAAACTTATGCCACAATTAAAGACATTTTTTAAATTATTTTGTACTTACAACAGTCTTCTACTTCTTCCCACCAAAGCATTTGGGAAAAAATGTGTATGTCAAGGCAGCGATAAAAATCTTGGTAGAAATTTCTCCCAACTTTTTTGCTCTAGTAGGCTTAGGGACGATGAGAAACTAATAAACTTCAGCAGCCTTGAAAAAGATAACAGTTCAGTTTTCCCTATTCTTTTTTCTCTGAAAGCAATTGCCTCCAAGATCTGAGTCCTGTAGGGGAAAAGTGAGTGATCGCAACACTGAGTGAGTCAACATAGTAACTGATGCCAGGATTTTGTAGAGGCCTCTGGATATTTCAAATTCCAGGACCTGCGCATAAGCAAGTGACCCGCCTTTTCTCTCAAGTTGGTTTCCCATAATAGGACTGCCCATGGACACTACATATAAGGTTGTGCTTCCAGCATGGCAAGCCCTGCAAATTCAAATAATGCTCAACTGTGTTCTGATTAACATCCAAACCAGAATAGCACAGTGGATATAATGCTTGCTCCCAAAGTCCTCTAAATGCAAAATCTCTTCAGTACAAAGTGGGAACAATCTTTTCCTGTAACTTTTATGTAAATTTCTAGAATAACAGAGCAGAAAATCCTGATCCAGAATTAACTTTTAAATGCCTTGCCTTTCTTCCCCGCTCTCAACAACACAAAAAAATTCGCTGTACTGAACAAAAAGAAATGCTCCAAATAATCTATGCATTTCTTATTAATCTTCTACCAGTTAATTTTTGCCCTTGGGATCCAATCAAAAGTCATGTATTGATGATGCCACCAGTCTGAATAAGAGAAGCAGCAGCAGAATGAAACAGCTGAGTTCTGAAGGCAGTATGTGAGTTGGTCTCATGGGACAAGTTTTCTTCTCAAATAAAGAGTACTCTTATAATGGAATGAAGAAATCCCTCTAAAATGCTAAATTTCAGTTGTGGGTTATGATAAAACTTGTTCACTAGCAAATTTTCTTTATTTAATTTCTTTGGTGCTGATTATTAAAGTCATTCTTTTAAACAGTGTTAATGATGATTAAATGTTCTTAAAAACGTTTTCCTTTCTTGGTTTAAGTGAACACAGTTGTAATATGTCATTCATCAGGTTTATAAATCATTCTTTGCCAATAAAAAGACTTCTTTATCTTAACATATTTAATGCAACAAGTGAGCTCAATATTTATAGAGAACATCAGAAACACTTTTTAGACAGATATTCATTTTGTAATTATAATGATCCCTACTAAATTATTTGAGTGCTATTTTTAGTTTCATTTCTTAAAGTGGCAGATACATTTTCTATGTCAATCATTCAATTGCTTGGCATAGGAAGAGAAAAAATACATAAGAAAAAATGACATTGAATATTACTAGGATTTTTACCTTAACGGTTAATTATACATTTTATATTTTACAATGTCATCATCATAACATTGCCACTGACCAACAAATCATATATGAACTAACATATGAAGACTAACTTTAATTTTAGATGATTATATTTAAATTACTATTATAAAATGGATTGAAACATTCCTTCCCATTTTACTTCATCTCATTTCTTCTTCTTAGTTTGGTAATTTACACATGCATATAACCAAAATTTCACAACAATATGAGAAAAAAAATTTTAGGACTAACTATGATCCAAGTTTGCATGTTAGCATCATTGTCCTCTTGCACTGTAAGTTCCTTTACATCTTATCCCGGGAATTTTCTATATACACAAACCCACCTTTAGGCCAACATATTCATATAGTTTATCAGCCCACCAACTGCAGCAGTAGCATCATGGATGTACTTCTTAGAAATGCCAAGTATATGTGAGTCCTGGAAAATCAGAAACTCTGGGGGCAAGACCTAGCACTCTGTGTTTCATCGGTGATTCTAATGCATGTTCACCTCTGAGAAAACCTGAAGTATGTGATTCTAAAGATAACTGTGGTTCCATTTATACAAAAACATGCTCCAAGTAATACCTGAAGTACCAAACAATAATTGGTTTTTTAATGTCCTCAGGTAAATTTTAATAGTCTTTCAGATTTAGTCAATAATAATACCTTATTTATTACTTGTAATAATTTCTACATTGTGTAAAATATAGTTCCTTTAAGGTTTTATAATCCAGGTGATGAAACAGGCTTAAAATAACTGGAAAAAGTAAAAGTTATGTAAAATAACATTTAGCACTAATACATTGAATTTTCCAACTCAGATCATATCACTATTTTCCTGTGGCCCTTAATCACTTATTGCTTTCATTTTAATAGTCTTCACAATAGCCACATCTGGAAGGTCTTAGGGGCTCCATTGTAAAAGTCACTAGTCAAGGAACTTGCTCTGGTTCCCCTTGTTAATAATTGGCACAGCAACATTTTTAAAACTTTATATAGCCTTTTATTTTGAAATAAATAGATTCCCAGGAAGTTGAAAAGATAGTGTAGAGATACCCCATATACTCTTCAAACAGATTCTCCCAAAGGAGTGAACTATAACTATACACAACTATAATACAATATCAGTCCAGAAAACTGGCACTGATATAATGCATGTGTATAGTTTTATGTCATTTTATCACAACTATACAGAACTATTTCATCTTTACAAAGATGTTCCTCATGTTATCCCTTTATAGTCATACCATCCACCCTCCTAATCATCCCTAAATCCTGTCACACACTAACCTGTTCTCCATCATATCATTTCAAGAATGTTAAATAACTGAATCAGTTGTGACTTTCTGAGATTTACTGTTTTTCCCATTGAGCATTGTATCCTCAAGTTTACATTTACCACTAAGTAGTGTATCAGGGTATGGATATTCTATAGTTTGTTTAGCCATGCATCTTGTATAGAAGATTGCAGCTATTTCCAAGTTTTGCTAGTGAAAATAAAGATGCAAAAAAATCACATATGCTTTTTCTTTGATTTCTCTGGATTAATGCTGAAGAGTGAAATTATTGGGCCTCATTATGGCAAGTATACATTTAGTTTTTTAAAGACATTGACAAAACATTCTACAAGGACTGTAACATTTTACATATCTATCAGCAATGTTCAAGTTATTCAATTTTTCCAAATTCTCACCAACATTTGGTGTTCTTAATTTTATATATTCTTTATTCTTAAGCATGTAGAGATACATCATGACAAATTCAATTTGAATTTCTCTAATAGTTAATGACATTGAACATCTTACCATGTGTTTGCCATGTGAATGCACTCTTTTTTAAAGTTTTTTTTTTTTAGCTTTAAAATTTTTTTGTAGTTGTAGATGGACAATATGCCTTTATTTTATTTGTTTATTTTTATGTGGTGCTAAGTATGGAACTGATCTCCTCACATGTGCTAGGCAAGCACCCTGACACTGCGCTACAGCCCCAGCCCATAAAGTTTATTTTATTGTGGAAAGAAAACTTAACATGAGGTCTACATTCTTATTTTTTAAAGTGTTGACTCCAGTATTATTGACTATAGGTATAGTATACTAGATCCCTAGAACTCATTCATCTTGCGAAACTGAAATTTTATATCCATTGATTAGAAACTTTGAAGTAATTTCATACTACAAATATCTTTAGTGCATTTAAGTTTTGACTGACCCATCATATGAGTGTGGATTTTTCACTTGTGGTATCATGTTGATGCTCAAAAAGCTTGGGAGTTTTGACCATTTCAGATTTCAGATTTTTAGGATTGGTGATTCTCTGTCTGCACTGTCTATTACATATGTGCTTGCCCAAAGGAAAAAAAAAACACTAGAGGTTCTACAACCAGAATTATGAAAAAAAGTATATAAAAATATTCTATATGTACCAGACATGTATGTTGTTAAAATAATTTTAAATAAGATTATAATTATTTACATATGAATTAATAAGACATATACTTTTCCATAATTAGAAGCATATTTTTACTACATTGAAGTCATATGTATGGAATATTTTTTTTGTACCAGAGATGAAAGCCAGGGACATTTTACCACTGAGCCACATCCTCAGCCTTTTTTTATTTTTTTAATTTTGACACTGGATCTTGCTAAGTTGTTGAGGGTCTCTTTAAGTTGCTGAGACTGGCTTTGAACTTGTGATCCTCCTGAATCAGACACCTGAGCCACTGAGATTTACAGGGTGTGCCATTATGCCCGGTTATGTTTTTTAAAGTTGTTCTTTTAGCTTATAAATTTATGATACATACTGTAAAATGAAGACTGGCCCTTGCTTATATTTCAATTTAACAGTAATCCTTGTATCCTAAAATGGATGGCACATTAATTAGAAAGAACCAAGTATAATAAACTTCAAAAAGAACAAGGAGAGAATTCTTAAGTAATGGAAAACCCTAAAGGCATTATTTTATGCTAATTTGAAAGGACAGTGTCATTTTCCTTACTTACTAAATTATTTAACATAAATTCAAGCATTATGATTAATACAGCTTCAGAGAATAAATAAACTGGGAAGAAATAGGCTTGATAGCTAAGATATTTAAATATAGCTAAAAATTTATTGATTTGGGAAAAATCATTCTGAGCCATTGCTTTTCTTCACATTAATTCATATTGGTTGAAATGTTATGTATTCTATAAAGACATATATGTCTTAGATGTATTTTAAAAATCTGTCTTCAGATAAATTCAATGGGAAAAATAGTAGTTTGGGAGCTAATTTATAGGTACTAAAGCCAGAAAAACAAAAACAAGATGAATAGAATTAAACAAAAAGCATGTTGATATTTTGATAGGAACTGCATTAAAACTGTAGACTAATTTGGGCGGAAATGACCTATTCACTATATTATATTTCCCACTACTATGAGCACATTGTATATCTCTATTTACTCACATCTTTATTTGGATTTTAAGTTTGCAGTATATAGATATAGTACCTATTTTGTTAGATTCATAAGTATTTCAGATTTTGAGGGGGCAATTTTAAGTTTCTACATCTAAAATTTTGGTTTCCAGTAGTTAATTGCTTATCAATAAAAATATATTTTTAAAATATTTAATTATTTATGTAAAGCTGCTGATCCAACTCTGGCCTTTTGTACTCTAGGCAACTGCTCTACCATTGAGCTACATCCCCAGCTCCCACAACTATTTTTTAAATTATTATATTGTGGTAAGTAAACTTAATATGAGGCCTAGACTCTAAATAGATTTTTAAGTGTGCAATAGTGTCATTATTTCTAAATATAATTTTTTACAGTTGACATCTGGAACTCATTCATTATGCATAACTGAAACTTTATACCCATTAACAATTGATTTTTTTATGTTGAGCTTTTATTCTGAGACCTTGCTGAGCTCGTTATTTGTGAAAAATTATGTACAATACCTAGGATTTTCTACATAAACCACTATAATTCCTACAAGTAGGGATGATTTATCTCTTGTTTTCTGAATTTTATGTTTTTATATACTTTTCTAGCAATTTTGTGCTGGCTAGTACTTCCAGTTCTATGAAAAATAGCAGAGCTGAAATGAGATGTCTTTATCTTAATCCTAATATCAGGAAGAAAGCTTTAAAATCTTTCATCATTATTATGATGTTAGCTGTAGGATTTGTATAGATGTTCTTTATCAAGTTAAGGAATTCTTCCAGATTTCTTATTTTTTGAGATTTTTTTAATGGGTTTCAAATTTCGTGAAATGTTTTTTTCTTGCATCAATTGATATGATCAAGTGATTATTCTTCTTGAGCTTCTTAATTGTGGCAAAATTTGTTAAGGACTTTGGTCTCTCTACCCATGAGCAATATTTGTGTGCAGTTTGTTTGTTTGCTTTTGTACTGTGCTTGTTTGGTTCTGGTATCCATACTTCTTGCATTGCAAAAATATATTTGGAAGTTTTGCCTCCTTTTCTGTTCTGGAACTTGACAGTTCTTTTCTTTCATCACATGAAAAATGTCATAGCACTTCATTCTGGCTTCCATGGTTTCACATAAGAAGTCTTCTGTTATTTGAACTTTATTTTTCTGCTTATAGATAAAATGTCCTTTCTCTTTCATTGCTTTTAAGTGTTTTTTTTTTCTTTTTTTCTTTTCAGAGTTTGACTATGGTGAGCATAAGCATGGGCTTCTTGGGGTTTATTCTGTTTGTTCACAGAGCTCCTTGCATCTTCAGGGTTTTATCTTTCATCAATTTTTTCAGCCATTATTTCTTTATGTACTTGTTCAGTAACATCTTTTTTCTCTCCTTTAAGGCCTCTGATGCCATGGATCATAGATCTTTCATTATAATCCCACAGGTCACTGAAGATCTGTTCATTTTATTATTTTCTTTCCTGTTAAGTCTAGGTTATTTCTGTTTTCCCATCACCTTTCCTGTGTATAGATTTTCCCTTCTGTTCCATGTTGAGCCCATCTATTAAATTATATTTTGATTTCTATATTTATTCAGTTCTAAAATTTAATGTTATAAAAGTCTTCTCTTTCTTAGATTTTTGTTTGATATTTTTGCAAATTAATTATGTAATTACTTGTTGAACTATTCATTTTTATGATGACTGCTTTAATATCCTTGCCAGATAATACTATCTTCTGTGTCATGTTGGTACAAGTGACTACTGATTGCATTTTTTCATTCAAGTTGAGATTTTTCCTTTTTGGCATTTGGGATATTATCTTATTATACTATATTATTGTAACTGGCTTTCTCTAACACTATTCTGGTGGAGGATGGTAGGGGAGGCATATTGCCTCGTTACTTCCATGTAAGAGTGGATCACATATCTAAATGTGAAACATAAAACCATATATGATGATCTTGTGTTTCTTGATAGTTTTTTAGATACAATACCAAAGGCATAATCTAAGAAGGAAAAAATTAAGCTGGACTTCATTAAAATTAAAAATTTCAAGTCTAGGAAAGACATTGTCAAGAGAATAAAAAGACATTTGCAGAATTCATATTTGATAAACAACTGTTATACAAAATATACAAAGAACTACTAATTAAACAATAAGAAAACAACTTAATTTTTAAAATAGGTAAAACATCTAAACAGCTACCTCAGAAAAAAGATATAGAGATGGAAACATAAGTATATGAAATATTGCTATCATATGTCATTAGGAAACTTGAAACTCAAGTAACATGATTCCAACTACATACCTATGATATTCCTTAGTAAGTGAATGAATAAATAAACTGTGCCACATCCATAAAATTGATGCTAAAAATAAGTGATCTACCAAGCTATGAAAAGATAGTAAGGAAAAGTAATTGCATACTACCAAATGAAAGAAGTCATTTTAAAATGCTACATACCATAGGATTCCTAATATATGACAACATGAAAGGGATAAAACTATGGAGTCATTAAAAAGATAAGTGGTTGCCAGGGGTTGGATGTTAGGAATAGATGAACGGAAAGACCATGGAAGATATTTAAAGCAGTGAAACTATGATACTATAATGGTGGATAAATGTTATAATGAATTTGTTCAAATCTACAGACAGTACATCAGGAATGAACCCTAATACAAACTATGGATGTGTGTCAGTATAAGTCTATCAACTGTCATAAATTGTAACAATTGTAACACAACTCTGGTGTGAGATGTTGATAATGTGGATGTTATATATGTGTGTAGGCTTGGGTTATATGGGAAATCTCTGTACCTTTTCAATTTTGCTATGAATCCAAAAGTGCTATAACTAAAATAAATTGTTAAAAATAATTTGTATTTCTAAGTTATACAACCAGCCCATTCATAAACAATCAAGGGATAAGGAAAATGTGTTATGTATACACAACTGGGTTTTACTGAGCCATAAAGAAGAATGAAATTATAGCATTTGCTGGTAAATGGATGGAACTGGAGAACATTATGCCAAGTGAAAGAAGCCAGACCCAGAAAGTCAAGGGTTGGATGTTTTCTTTCATATGCAGAAGCTAGAGCAAAATAAGGAAAAGAAAGATGAGTTATCCCATGAAAATAGAAGGAAGATCAGTAGAGTAGAGGAAGGGGAAAGAGCGGGAGGTAGGACAGATGGGAAAAGGGAGGACCAGCAAAATAAAATTGATCAAATTATGCTACATACCTATACGTATACACCACAGTGAATTTCACATTTATGTATATCTATAAAGCAACAATTTTAAAAAATCTATAAATGAATAGAAGATCAGTAGAGTAGAAGAAAGCAAACAGGGAGAGGAAAAATAGGAGAAAAAGGGGAAGTACTGGGGACTGAATTGGAGCAAATTATATCCACTCATGTATGATTATGTTGAAATGTACCTCAATATTATGCTTAACTATTTTTTCCTTTTCACATGTTTATGTATAACTTTAATGGACTAATAAAAGCATTTCACAAACCACTTGTATTTCTGTACACTAGCAATGAGAATGTGGACACTAAAATTAAATCTATACTACCCTTTACTCTTACAAAAAAATGAAGTAGCAAAACATGTTCTGGATTTATATGATGGAAGAAATAAAACAATATAAAAATAAATCAAAGACCATATAATTAACTGGAGAAACATACTGTGTTTATAGATTATAAGATTCAACACAGTACTGCCAATTTTACCCAAGTTGATATACAGGTTAGCACAAACCCTATTAAGATCCTAGCAAAATGTTTGTTGGTATATGCCAGATCACTCTAAAATTTACATTGAAAGGCAATGGAACTACAATAGCCAAAGCAACCTTGAAAAGTAACAATTGTCCCTTACTGTACAGTTACAGTAATCGAGTTAATGTGTACTGGTGGTGGGATAGATACACAGATCAATGGAAAAGAATACAGATATAAATACACACAAATATGCCCAACTTATTGACACAAAAGCAATAAAACAATTAGCAAAGCAAAATAGTCTTTTCAACAAATAGTGCTAGCACAGGCAGAAAATAAATAAAGTAAAATGTCCTTGACATAAGTCTCACACCTTATACTAACTGACTAAAATGGATGATGAATTTTAATATGAAACAGAAAACTATAAATATTTTAGAAGAACATATAGGATAAAAACTTTAGAACACAAGGTTAAGCAGAGTTTTAAAGTATGGTCATAAAAGCATGTTTCTTAGAACAAAAAATTGATAAACTGGACTTCAACAAAATTTTAATATTTGATTTGGAAAAGCCCCTGCTAACATGTTGAAAACACAAACTACACTGGTAAAAATACCAATATCTAACTTGTATCTTGTATCTAGAATATATAAAGAACACATGTAAGTCAAAAGTACAATAATACAAAAATATAAAATAATCACACTAGAAGTGAGCCATATATTTCATTCTGGGTCATTAATTCCAGAGAAATGAAAATTTGTACATGAGTGATCACAGGAGTTGTATGTATTTGTAATACGTGGAAACTAGAAAAATCCAGATGTCTTTCAATGCAGCCGTTAAACAAACTTTGGTATCTTCATACCATGAAATGCTACTCATCAAGAGAAAAGAACACATTGTTATAACATAAAAACCTGGAAGAGTCTAGAGAATTATGCTAAATGAAGAAGGCTGTTCTCAAATATTTACATAATAAAGGATTTCATTTATATAACATTTTTGAAATGGCAAAATTATACAAACAGAAATCAGGTTATTGGTTGTCCAGGATTACGGAGTAGGTAAAGGCAGGAAGAAAGTGGATTTGGCCATAAAAAGACTATATAAGGAATTCTTATGGTTATAGAAATATTCTGTATATTGATTGTACTAATGTCAGTATCCTGGTTGTGATATTATACTATGGCTCTCTGTGATATATTACCAATGAGAGGGACTGGGAAAATGGTGCATATAATCATTTTGTAGTACTTCTTACAATTGCAGGTGATTTTATAGTTATCTAAAATATAATGTTTACTTTAAAAAAGGACAACAAGCTGGATTTAGCTTATTAATCAAAGTTTGCAGACCTCTTATATAGGACATTAGTCTATATACATACAAAAAATGTAATGGTAAAACCACACTGTAGAGGTTAGTGGAGATTAATGGGTATCAATGTCATGCTTAAATTCTTTACTTTTACTCCATTTTGTTAAAAGGCTATTCTGACTAGGTTATTTAACATAGCTAAAAGTTATAATTCTCCAGTTCAGGAAGATTTTGAAACTGCAAATAAGAATGTTGAGTATCTTTTAAACAAAAAATTTAGAATCTAGGAAAAACTGACTCTAAATGCCACCTTGCTATCACTCAATATTCAAAAATATTTCACAAGTGTATTTATTGAAAACCTGGACTAAGTTATTACTATACAAGAAAGAATAAGGAAACAATTTAAATCTAAGTGGATGACATTTAGATTGCAACTTCAGCACACTTGTGGGCTCTAGTCAAAATCCTTTCCTAATTTCTTTCTTTAAAAAGATAAAAATAATAAAACAAACCCCCACCTATTAGCATACTTCAGTTATTTTGCTCTAAATACCACCAGATTTGTAAAATGGCAAAGTCAGGTTTTTATCCTGATAACATTTTTGTAAAGATTGAGTAAGTTGTCCTATGAAACAAATGCTAAGAGTAGAAGCTCCAAATATTATGAGGCCTAAAATTTGTGGACCTTCTTATTTTTGCATATTTTTCAAGCATATAATCATGTGTAAGCTTCACAAGTGTGTTTGAAGAGTTCTATGAAATGGTGGGGTCTAAACCTTAAGCTTTCATTCTTTTCCTGACAAATCTCCATGTGAAAAGGAGAGGTTTGAGGTTTGAGAAGCTCTATGTAGCAAATAAAATTCCCTGAGCTGTTTCTTGTGTGTGTGTGTGTGTGTGTGTGTGTGTGTGTGTGTGTGAGAGAGAGAGAGAGAGAGTCTTTAATTGAATGGCATTATATTTTGAATATCTTATTACAGAAATATTAAAATATATAAAACATGTACAAATAATGACCATTTATAACTCTGTTCAAAAATTTTCCTGAGCCCCATAATCAATAATACACTTACTCACTGAAGCCTGAAAGTGAGAGCCTGTTATGGAGACCGTGGAAAGTATTTTATTTAACTTTCAATGAGGTTTCAGAAATAGACTGAATTTAGAGTATGATAAAGGAAGTTTATGTGGGTTTACATCCCAAAGTTCCATTTGAGTTTGAAAAAACAAAAACTTCAAAAATTCTGTTCTTGTTACTTGAAAAATAGCCTTTAATTTATATTATATTAAACATTATTGCTTAAACTATTCCAAAATAAGTTACATTCAACTGATGTCTCAAAATACTAAAGCATTCACATTTCTATAAGCATTTTTTATAAAATTGAAAATCTTATGGTGAATCTTCAGGGTTAACTTTCTTTTTTAAATTTATTTGAGATATTGAGAAGTCAGGTCAGTTACTGAATTTAGGTTTAAAACACATATGTGTGCATTTTTCATTGTCAGTTATTTTTGCCTTCAAAAACTATATATTTTTATTCATGTTAGTACATGAGATACTTTTGGATACTTTAATATTCTGAGGTAATACTAGAAGGAACCTAGAGAAGAAAATAATACTAGAGATACAAATAAATCCATATTTTTAAAAGAAAAAAAATGGAATTTGTAGAAGGGCTAACTCAATATATTGCCAGTTTGAAAACAAGGAAGTCTGATAATGGATCCTGAAAGGGTAGTTTGTACAAAAATAATAAATCTTGGGGTTGAGACAAGGTTAAGAACAACACTTAAATCCATTAGAAAAGATAAACTGTATTAGGCTTCCACTTATACCTACATACTATTTTTTTCAAATTTACTGCAGCATTTAAGAAGAGAAATAAAATAACTTATGGTTACAATGAGGTGATGCAGAATGTAAACTACTAGTTAGGGTATCCCTGTTGCCGAATGAAGTAGGATATTGTGACATTTTCTCTTTGCTTTCAGTCTAGTTCTTTCTTCCTCACAGAACAGGTATCTTGCAATAGAGTACTCTCACTTACTCCTTCTTGATCCTTAACATTGCAGTCATTCATTTCTCTTATCCATATGCTCTAATCATTCAATATTTGTTGTTGCTATTATTATATTGTACACAGTTATTTTTCAGATCAACTAGTAATAGAATAAAAACAAGTGATTTTTATTTTACTTTCATTTATTTCTTCTCTAATGTACTTCCATTTTAAAAATGTAGATCCAAGTCTCTGACCTCTATCATTTTCTTTCTCTGAAATACTTTTGACATTTCTTGCAAGGCAGGTCTACCGACAACAAATCCTTTCAGGGTTTGTTTTTGTGATAAAGTATTTATTTCTTTTTCACTTTTGAAAGATAATTTCACTGATAGAGAACTCTATGTTGGTGGAGTTTTTTTTTTTTTTTTCTGTTAAAACTTTAAATATTTTATTGCACTTTTTTGCCAGCATGGCCCACTCCATTTTATGTCCTTCTTTGTTCTACTCTGTGTCTGTGAGGTTGACTCCTATAAAGTGTATCTCCTTAGAAGCCTTGCTGACTTGCATCCACTTGATTTTGGCCAATGGGAGGCATAGACAGAAGACAGAAAAACAGAAACAGAGTGCCTGGGGCACTTCTTCCCCATTTACTCCTACCTTCTTTATTCCTTGTTTCTCACAGGGGTAGCTTACATCCCTACTATCCTTGAAAAATCTCCTCCATTGTTCCATTTCAAACTGGATTTAGAAAATATTATTTTCTTCACCAGACTCTTCAGGCTTGGTAAGAGGGGTCATGTCACAACTGCCTACTGTAGGTAGTCTCTGAGTACCTCAGTAACTACTTTTTTTTCCTTTAAACCCACTTATAATTATGTAGAAGTCCCTTTATTGTGTTTTATTGAACCATGCATGTTGAATTCTATTTCTTAGAAGGGTCATGGCTGTTAAAAGAAGTTAAGAAAAATGAACAGCTTATCCTTTTAAAGTCATTAAGTATAAGATAAAAATAATAGTTACTTTAATGTATGTCTGTGTACCTATAAGCAATATTTTTCATGGGTGTATATGGTGGTTTGCATATTATGTACCAATTAGAGCATGAGATTGTTTGATACCTCCATACATATTTTCATGTGGAATTTTCACTCAAGAAGTAATAGCTGAAGTAATATGAAATGTCTTATTTAGATCAGGAATCATGTAATAATTAAGCTGGTAAAAATGTACTCTACTTAAGGATAAAATCCCTAAAAAGGTGCATATGAGTGTTTCTGTATGCATATGTAAATCACTTCACAGACACACTTCACTCTTAAATTGTTTCATAAAACTAAAATAAATTTGGTTACTAATAATAGATCAAGTTGTGGAACTTTCATACATTTCTATGCAAGCACAGGTTACAGAAGGCTTTATTACAACACTGCAAAATATGCATAATGTACTAAGTTTCTTGATTTCAAATGTCTTATATTTTCTGGCTACTATACCCCTATACTAGTCCACAAACTAGCACATTTTCCCTTTAAGTAAATAATTGTTTTAGAAAATCTTAAATACATATCCTTATAAATACTACACTATTCCAACAAATATAGATCACTGTGGGGAGGGAGAGCAGAAATGGTCAAAAGCTTTTTCTCACATTGTAATAAAGTTGAAAAATTTAATATAAATATCTTTGTTATCAAGCCTGTTTTTTACCGGTATATTCTCCATGAAGCTGTAATAATATTAATGTTTCAAATTATGTTAATAATTAAATTAGTGGGTGAAACAACTAAAACCCTTCCCAATTTATCTAAAATAGTGCATTTTGGGTTTTCAATTACTTAAGAATTCATTCCTTGTTTACTTTTAAATTTAGCACACTCTGTTCTTTCCTAATTAATTTGTCATCTGGTTTATGATAGAGGGATGACTGGTTAATATTGGAATATAAGCCAGGACCAGTCCTCATTTTATAACACTGTAGGCTAAAGGAGAGTAATTAAAAAGCACACTGATGCATGACTTTAATGTAATTAAAATGTTTTGCATTCATGAAAAATTATAGGTCTCTATCAATCCCTCTATAAACAATTATAACCACATCATTTAAAACTATTCCAACATTGTAAACATATGGTGCATATTTAGCAATAGTCATTTACTTTTTAAAAATGTGCTTCCCTTTTAAAACTTCAACTTTGGACCCTTTGTTATCTTCTGTTTCCTTGTGTAATTGTATGTTTAACAGATGACTGTAACATCATTATATGTATTTTAGAAAAATGAAACTATCTAATCCTATGACAAAGCACTGTTGAAAAACACAGCATAATGAAAGAAATAAAAATAATACCTTATAGGTGAGGAGATAAAGTGTGTTAATGGGTTGGAATGCTCAACAGAGTAAAGAAACTAATTTTCTCCAAACTGATCTATAGATTTAATGCAGTTCCTATTAAAATGCAAACAAAATATTTTTGTAGGCATTGATAGGCTTATAAAATATATATGGAAAAGTAGAAGAACTATAATAGCTAAAACAATTCTGACAAAGAAGAATAAAGTGAAAGAAATCACTAAGTCCAATCTCAAGATTTCAGTAATCAAGATAGTGTGGAGTACTGGGGAGATAGGTTTAATTTCAATGCCACAGTATAGATAGAACCCAAAAATAGGACCAAAATAATATTCCTGATTGTTTTTTTAAAAAGGTTATAAAAGGGGGCTGGGGTTGTGGCTCAGTGGCAGAGTGCTTGCCTAGCATGCATGAGGCACTGGGTTCAATCCCCAGCACCACATATAAATAAACAAAATAAAGGTATAAAAATCACAAAAAAAGCTATAAAAGTAATTCCATAAAGGAAGAATAGACATTTCAACAAATGGTACTTGAGCAAGTAGCTATGCAAAGGCAAAAATAAATAAATAAAGCAAAATTCAACTTAACTTTAAACAAGATTTTCTCAAATGCTAAACATAAAACTTAAATCATTCAGGAAAAAAAAATCAAACCTTCGTGACCTAGGCAAAGACTTTATATACTTGACACAAAAGGACAATCAATAAAAACAACAATGAATTGAACTTTAAAAACTTGTGCTGTGCAAAGGATCCTGTTAAGAAGATGAAATAAAAGGTACAGTCTAAGGGAAAACATCATTTGTAAGGACAAGTGCATATCACCTGCATGTCACTTGTAAAAATATGGACTGATATATAGAATCTATAAAAACTAAATCACCAAAAATCAATTCAAAATGGGCCAAGGGCAAGAATAAACATTTTGACACAGAGTACATACAGATTATAAACTCATCATTAGCAATTATTGTGATGCAAATTAAAACTATAGTGAGGTAAAACTATACATCAATCAGAAGGGCTAAAATAAAACAGTAGTGACAATGGCAAATGCTGGCAAGGATGAGGAGAAAAGGGGTCACTAATATGTTGCTGAAAATAATATAATAGGGCACAGCCACTCAGGAAAAGAGTTTGACATTTTCTTAAATATAACAAACAATAACAAAATGAAATATGCAGCAACTGTACCACCTATATATTGCAATCCTGGGCATTTATCTCATAAAAATGAAAACCTATGACCACACAAAAATATGTAAATGATTTTTTATAGCAAAAATATGTAAATGATTTTTATAGCAATTTTATTGGTAACAGTCCCAAATTACAATCAACCAAAATGTCTCTCAAGCAGGAAATGGTTAAAAAAAAACTGTAGAATGTCCATAATAAAAAATAATATATTTGCAATAAAACATAACAAATGTGCTACATGTAACATCATAGATGGATCTCAAGGGAATTACACTGAGTGAAAAAGCCAATTTCAATGGATTAAATACTGTATGACTCCTTTTATGTAATTTTCTTAAAATGAGAAAATGATAAAAATGAAGAAGTGATTGATTAATAATTGCCATGAGTTAGGGATAGGATAAAGCACCCCAAGGGACTCAGAGGTTGTTATAAAAGGCAACAGGAGGTATTCTTATGATCATGCAAATAATCTACATTTTTACTATAGTGATAGATGCACTAACCTACAAATATACAAGTAAAACTAGGGAAAGTCTAAATTAAATGAGTTGCTGTACAAATATCTTTGTTAGGATGTTATAATTTGTAAGACATTACCACTGGGGATAATTAGGTAAATGTGATTCAGACCTTTTTTTATCATATATACAACTGTTCTTAATTCCACAATTATCTCAAAATAAGATTTTTTAAAAACTTGCTCAAGTTTATTAAGCTTGTGTTACAGAGTAGACTCAGAAGCAGACACAAGGTCAATGTTCTTGCTTCTTGATATTGCTCTTTATTAGCCCTCAAAAGACACTGAATACAGGGAGGTAGATTAGAATTGGACTGCAGGAATAATTTAACCTCCTTATGAATATCCTGAACTCTAAGCTACCATCAGGTTTTTAAGGCAGCATTGTTTTAGAAACAGTTTTTAGGAAGAAGCATAGGCCCAACTTTCATTAATTATTATTAAAACGTACTCATTAGGATCATGCTGTGCACCTCTGCCACATAATAGAAATGTGTGTTTAAGTGTTTGTTACTATGTGAAACCTTGATGAATTAACATTTTCTTGCCTCAATTTCCTCAACTATTAAGTGATGGATAACAACTACAAAATTCATAGAGTGACAAATGAATTAATACTAATAATGCACTTAAAACAACACATGGAACATAGTAAGTTGTCTGCAATAGATATTAATATTATTGTATACATTGATTTCAGAAAAGATAAAACATGAAAAAATATGATTTTTGTATGTGAGGAAATATAGTAGCAACATTCACATGATTCAATGACTATTATTCCTATCAATGTTCCTCCCAAGTTACCTTTTTCTAAAATCCTAGGAAAAGAGGTTTTGTCCTTCATATTTACTCCTAATACAAAAATCCACTGGGTAGTCATTTTGCTTGGTTTAGGGGCCTCCTGGCCACTCCTGGTGATTCCTCCCCATTGGCCATGGCTCACTACCAAGCTTGGGACCACATGGCACTCTGGACAATGCCATTCCTGGAGTGCTGCTGCTCCTTTGCCTGGACCTCAATTCTGAGCTGAATGTGAAACAGGACTTACTCCCATTTCTGTTCAACCTTGTGGTCCCCAAAACTCTACCACACAAAGTTCTATTAGCATTTATTAGAAGAACACTAGCATTTATTAGAAGGTTTGGGTGGGGGTTATTAAGAGAATTACAATGAGGGAGGAAGGAATGCAAAAATATACACTAAAAATGGCTTTTGGTTTCATGTTGTGCAACCAAAAAGCAGGAAAGTATCAAATCCTCTAGCATGATTTTTTATGGACACTCTCCAGTCTTGGCCTTGCTCTTACCTAGTGAAATCTATGTTCTTCCCTTCCAAGAATTCCTTCCCTTCAAGCTGCTAATTACTACCTTTATTTTTCAGATGTTTTGCTCATAATAGAAAACACTGAACACTTATTATATGTCAAGTATTAATCCTAGTATCTTATTAGTATTAACTATTGTAATTAATTCTGAGAGGAAATTTTACATTCTAACTTTTTGAAATTAGGTTGCATCTTAAAATCCTTAGTATGTAGACCTTGGAGAGTAACTTCTTTTTAGTAGTGCACAAAACAATGGGCTATTTTACAGGTGGTTATTTCTTAGAGTCAGTGAAATATGGCTATTTAAGTCTTACAACACCATAATATAGGGACTTACTTATTTCTTTGACATAGAAATTGTACATATTTACAGGGTACCATGTGATGCTTTGATTCATGTTTGTATTCATCATATAAACTCAAATAAGTATAAGCATATTTCCTCAAATATTTATTGTTTCTTTGTAGTAAAAACATTTGAAACCCTGTATTCTAACTTTTATACAAATATACATCATCATTATCTATAGTCATCCTACTGTGCAATAGAACACCAGGGATTTATTTTATCAATGTTTTAAACATGACATTATTGAGACTCAGAGATGTTATACAGCTAATAACCTCAAGGCTGCTCAAGGTCACACTGCCAGTAAATGGTTGATTTGAACTAAGAACCTGACTCAAGAGTCTTACCCTCAGGATATGATCTGTTCCTTTTGGGTTGGTACATCTTTCCTAGGTCCCCATTTATTACTAAGCACCGTCTCATCTTACTCATAGTGAGAAAAAGAAACAGTTTTTAAAGTTTGCAAAACCTCCCCAGCTGGCTAACTTGTACAATTAAACAAAGAAAATGCCAGTGCTTTTTTTCCTTTGGCTTTCAGATATTGTCATGGGAGTAGGGTGGGTATGGGAAGTTCAGAGGCATAAAATGTGCACTCTATACAGAGCCACCTACCACATGGATGGCCACCCTTTGCATTCATAAGAAACAAACAAATAAACAAACCAAAACTGGCAAAAGCTTTTTTTCTTTATTTTGGAAGGCTGATCAAATATGGTGGCAAAATGGTTTTCTGTAATCACTACTTCTTTTGTCCATTTTTCTGTCCTAGCAAAATCCCCTGGGTTAGTGAGGCTAGAAGGAAGGACAGAATGTGGATGCTATTGTTATTCTAGTTATGTACCTTTAAGATATTATTCAATGTACATTGTTTTTCAAATATGTATATTTGGTCAACTCATTCCCCATCTATCTGTGATGAATAGAAGGAAGTTTGACACAAGAAGCAGTGATTATGTCTTTTCATATGCATCAAGTGAACAAAATGCCAGACTACTTCCAAGTGGGTTATACCATGTGAGACTCATTACCAAAAATTTGAGGGCAACAGTTGTACATTATGAAATAATTTGAGAGTTTTGGAACAGCTGAATATGGGATTTTCAAATACTATAAAATGTGTCATTGATTTTCTTCCTTCTGCTACACAGATCTTTTTGGAATAAGATTTTTACATCACTGGGCAATAACAACCAAATATATGAATAAACTCAATACTTCACTGATATTAGAATTATGACATTTTGTTCCTGAAATGAAGCAGGCATAGTTATTTAAAACAAGATGACTATCTTTGGGGTGGGGGGGATAATACTAGGGATGGAAACAAGCACTCTACCACTGAGCTACACCCCCAGCCCTATTATTTTCACTTTTTTAATATTTTGTGATTCAGGTCATGATTTGTATGAAATGAAAATACATGTTGCTTTATCTTGATATATTTTGTACTTTTTATTGTCAAAATGACTTAATTTATCAACTTCAAGATCAGTAATAAAGACACTCAGCATATGAACCCCTCACCCCCACACACATACAAGCAAACTATGGTATCTAAAATTAGCCTACAAAAGCATGTGAAAAGCCCTGAGTTCAATCTCTATTATCGCAAAATAAATAAATAAATCTATATAAATAAAATAAAATATAATTAGGCTACAGAGTTCTTTTAAACCAAACATAACAGTTACCCAAGGGAATTCATAGTTCTTGAATTGATTTAATATTAACCTTCCAGCCAGTTCCAAATGAATTTCCATTTCTGTAATATGAAAACTGTCCCATGACAAAACTTTTGGAAGGAACAAATGCATTTTTTCTTGTATTTATCACTTAAAAAGTACTACAGTATGTCACTGGGAAGGGAATCTAAATTAGAATTTATCCCTAAAGCTGTAACCAGGTATATGAAATACTACATTTAAAAGGGTACTGAATTCACTTCAAGGCCTGTATTCACTTGACAGTATGTATTTTGTGACTTTGATGACTTCTCTTTCTTTGTTTCATTCTAGCTCATATGTATGCTCTAGTACTAAAGATGCTGTAAATCAGAATAAAAATATATGTGTATGTGCTCACCACAATGTATGGGTGTATATACAGAGACACACACATACATGTGTACAGAGAGAAAAAGAGAGAGAAAAAACACTCACAAAATATGTAGGAAAAAAATCTTGTGTTTTAAAATTTGCCTGGTAGTTTGGGGCATGTTAGATACTTCTTGTGGTTTAATAAACCATCAACTATTATTATTGCAAGTACTATTAGTTGAAATTTTCATATAAGAAAACTGAGATTCAGTGAGTTAAGTAATCTGCCTGAAGTTAGAACTGAGAATCCTGAATTCTGTTATGTTCAACTCTAAACCCTTTGCTACTTACCATAATCTTTGTGAGAGTTACCAAATGACATTTAAGGAATCTGCTGAATTAAGGCTTGGGAAACAATGACCCAAATTATTGAATGTTATTTAGGTTAAATGAGGGCTTCCATCAATAGTGAGAAATCTTTGTTTATATGAACTTCACCGTCATTTTAATGATTGTAAATGATGCCCAGTCTTGCTGGGCATGGGTGGCACACACCTGTAATCCCAGTGACTCCAGAGACTCAGGCAGGAGGATCGTAAGTTCAAAGCCAGCCTCAGCAATTTAGTGAATCCCTAAGCAACTGAGTGAGACTCTGCTGCAAAAAATAAAAATGGGCTGGGAATGTGGCTTAGTGGTTAAATGCTCCTTGGTTCAATTCAAGGTTCAAAAACAAACAAAAATGCCCAATTTTAGGTATACCCCAAAGTTACTGAATCAGAACATGGAATTTTTCAACAGCACAAGGTGAGGTGAATTCATGTTAAAGTGTGAGATACACTTAAATATGCAACTACTATTCCTCAGATATAGCAAGAGATAGAGAATTAAGAACAAATCTGAACATTGCATAAAGAAATAAAAAGCATGGATATACTTTATTTCTTTATTGCTTGAGAAGAGATTTTTATAAAAATATGTTAATGGCTGATAACCCTTATCAGATGAAAGTCTAAGTTAAAAACAAAAAAAGATTCCAGAATCAAAATCATGTTATTTTTAAAAAAATTTTACTCTTTAAAAAAAATTGTCATATTTCTAAGCTAACACCTGGAGGTTTTTGATTACATTAGGTAGGTCTTATGAATGAGTGATAAATTCAACAAGATAAAATGTTGCACTTCTAGTAAAAATTTCAAGCATTCTGAAAGTAATATTATCATCATAAAATCTGGACACAGATGTCAATTTGCTTAGAACTATATAAACATAGAGTCAGGTGAGTTTGGTCCAACACAAAGTCAAAACAGCAGAGAAAAATGAATATTTTTAAGACCTTGAGTTGAGCTCAAACTATTACCATTCTGAGTTTATAAGTAAAGCCATTTGATTTAAAATGATACTTTACTTTGGTTTTATTTTTCCATGAAATAGTCAATTGGGACAATTTTCCCCACAAATTTATTTGATTTGGTTAGTAGTTTTTGTAAGTGAGTAGGCAAGATCTCAAAATTTATTTCCTTCAAAGAATAATATGGAAAACATTAGTATCCATCCTGTTCATAGGAACAGTTTCTAGAGTACAACTGAGCTTATGAAATGCTGTAGAGACAAAATGAAATGAAATAATGTAACACATTTGAATGTTTTTAATGTGACCTGACAGAATCCAAATGAAGTTTCATTTTATAACTCTCTACACAATTAAAGTATATTGGCAAGTCCTAGTATCTTCAAGCAATACATAATACACTTTACAAAACAATCCATCAAGATGTTCTTATGAGTCAAATCAGTTTTCAAAATGCATCATGAAAGATGGGGCTATGCAACGTTTTGTCCTACTCTTCCTGACATCATACACAAAAGCACATAATTTGTGCATTTTGTTCTCACACGTGATCTTTTCATGCATAATTTAATTAATGAAAAAATGTTTCTCATAAAAGAAACTAGCTTGACTTTTATCATAATATTTTTCTGAGTGTAGTTTAAATCTATATCTTTTTGTTTCTTGATCATCATTTTAAACTAATGCATTTCAATGGTGCTACATTACGAGATGTCGTACTGGTACTTATAGGAAAAAATGAGTGAATTTGAAAGCAAATGGAAATTTACCACATATAAAAAACAATTAAATTAATAAAACTGCATGCATTGCATTTATTTATTTTCTTTGATGGTGATAATTCACTAAAATTATAATTTTTCCATAAAGAATCTTCTTTTATCATAAAAGGAAAATTTAGAAGGTGAAGCAGACCTAGTCTGTGATGTTTCATATTAGAACTCTTTGTCTTCCTTACTTCTGAAATTGTAAATGTTTTGTGATAAGGTCCAAGTTTGTGCATATGTATAGAGAGCTGACTGGCCAAAAGAGCTAAGAATCTTTTTTTTTTTTTTTTTTTTTTTGGTACTGGGGATTGAACTCAGGGGCACTTGACCACTGAGCCACATCCCCAGCCCTATTTTGTGTTGTATGTAGAGACAGAGTCTCACTGAGTTGCTTAGCGCCTTGCCATTGCTGAGGCTGGCTTTGAACTCGCGATTCTCCTGTCTCAGCCTCCCTAAGTGCTGGGATTACAGGCTTGAGCCACCGCACCTGGCTAAGAGCTAAGAATCTTAATACAATTGTGCACAATAGCTATGATGTCAGTTTATATAAGTATAGAAGCTATGCTGTATCACAGAGGTAATATTTATACTTTTGTAGCTTTTAAAAATGAGTTTTTACTGATTCTAGATTTTTCAGGAAAATTTACAAAACATAGCATACATTTAAATCCATGAATTACACAATAAAGATTATGATTGAAAATGTGGCCTGCATTTACATTGGGTAGATCAAAACCCAAAACAAAGTGTGCTTTTCTTCTATTTAAAAAAAGAGAGAAAAAAGGTACAAGTCTAGTTTCTGCAACTAGCTACACTGTAAAACTGAAAATGCAGACATTCTGATTTCAATGTTTATGCAGGATTATTTTCTATAGTAACAAGTTAACTGGTATTAAAGTATCCAAACAAGCATTCTATTTGCTAATTAAATAAAGTACATAGACACCATTTTTTTTTTGTCCCATTATGTCTTCCTAGGTGCTCAATTTTGAATCCTGCTTTTTCAGAGTGGAATATTCTGAAAATTGGTTTCATGGATATAATACCCTGAGTAGATACTAAAAAGCAGCACTAAACAACCTGAGGCAATGAACATTTACTATAATCTTCTAGTGAGCATAGAGCATACCTGGGTCTAATGGAGTTGCTATGGTGGACATTCTGCCACCCAGCCATGAAAATTATTAGGGTCAACAAATGAGCAGTGGCCACAGAGGTATTTTAGTTAAAACTGTGAAATGATATTGTTTCTTTGCTGGCTGTGTTGGATTCCCAGTGTTGTTCCTGGTTCTTGGCCACCAAATTCTCCTGGTCTCCCAGAGATACTTTTGAGATACACATTATCTTTCATGTTTCCCTTACTGCTCACACCAGACATGGTGAATTCTGTTATTTACAATTAATAACACTGACTCAGCAACCATGAGGCACTAATCAACTCAATGAGACCCTGACTCTAAATACAATACAAAATAGGGCTGAGGATGTGATTCGGTGCTCTACTGCCCCTGGGTTCAATCCCTGGAACCCCACCGCCACCAAAACAAAAACAAAAACAAAAAAAAACACTGAACATAGCAAAGCACAATTATATCGATATATAGAAGTAGTTATTTTAAAAAAATTCAGCCATGGAAATCAGTCTATCAGACACTAAATACAATTAGGGAAATTATCCTAATCTTTAACTTTGTATAACAAGTAAACAAAGGCTTAAACTACTTTCTTAACATGGGGTGATAGGAAAATTATTCCACATAGAAAATCAAATTTTATGAATTTTAGTTCAACATGCTTTTCTTTCTACCTCAACCCAATTAAAGTTAGCTTGGGGGCAATATTTGACTCATATCACATTTAGTTAAACTTCTATATTCAGAAGAAACACTGGAAGACAATAAGATGTTGATAAGCTAACCAAAATTTGATCTGTAACATTCAAGACAAGAAAAGTCACAGAAAATCATTCTATATCAAAATTCCAAGCATGTATCAATATAAAAAAATCTGTTTCCCCTAAATAAAAACATCTGTGTACTATATAGTAACAGATATCTGAATTTTCTTATATGTGTAGAGTTTAATAGCAAATATTTGCTCATTCAATATTTATTCATTGAATATATATCACATTTACCTTTGGGTAAATATTTTAACTTTTTGAGATAAAATACAAAATGAAATGCTGTTTATATGATCCTTGAAATATATTCAATACTTGTATCCCACATATTTTCAGAATGATAAATGTATCAAATATTATATTTTAAAATTTTCTATAAAATCTATTTTAATATTATTTAAAGGATGTTATTATTGTTAATGATATTATTTAATCCAAACTATTCTATTTAATATAGTTAATTTTTTCTATGACTTTAATTCTAAAAACATATTTTGTTTAAAACTATTTTTGATAAGAAGGGTATCAACTGAATAGAGAAAGGGAACCAGGGTAAGGGAGGAGGTGAAGGAAGGGGGAAGTATAGGGAAAGAAACTGACCAAATTGTATTGTTATAATGTGCTTATGTACAAATATTCAAAAAATCCCGCTATTATATGTAATTAAATGCACCAATAAAAATTTTAAAGAAAAAATAAATAATCCAGAGAAAAACAATCTGTAAAATTAATTTCTGAAAAAAATGTTTCAGGGTAAATTAAGACATTGGCAAAGAACAAAAATAAAAATATTAGTGCTGATTTTTTCGATATTTAAAGTATGTATGATTCATCCTGAATATGGTTTCAAGGACAGCTCTCTACATACGTGGAGCACATTTACCAATTGGGAAATATTGTAAGCATTTTTATGTCAGTTAAGAATGGATTTCATAAAAATTTAACTTTTTGATAGATCACAGTTACTAATGCCCATAAAATAATTTGCATGACCAACTATGACAAATTACATTGAAATCTGCTCTTGAATTAACTTATTCAAAATATTCATTTTGTGAGAATTCATCTAATTAGTACACTATAAGACAGAGGCTTATAAAGGAGAAGAAAAAATATTTACTAGCTATATGCTTAGTTAAATTTTAATACTTAATTTCAAAATCCTAATTTTTCATTTTCTCCAATAGAAAAATTACCATCTTTTTATTTTAAAGACACATTTTGAAAGTGGATATAGTTCTATTCTTCATTTTATTTATTCACCTATTTTATTCTCAGATTTAATTGTTAATAAGAAAAATGTGCACTTTTTCATAGACAGAAAATTTGAAAATTAGGAAAGTTCATTCATAACTGCAGTCAGTTTTTTAAAAAATATTCTCCTTTCACAGATATAAATGTTAGATGCATGCTTAATTTTGGCATAAGTATTAAAGGAAGAGAAAATTATCCTTTAAAATGAAATTAATCCACAAAATGAAAAGAACTGACAATAATTCCTTAGTATATGATAAACCTATAGATAATAATACATAATTCTATCATCATATATAATCTGATCTAGGCTCATGAGAGGATTAAATAATTGGTAACAACATCATATTTGACACATACTGGATGATATTAAGCACAACATTAAACAACACATGCAACTCAGGTGAAATAATAACCACAGATTCAGAATATTACACAATGCTGAGCATCATATTTATTGCTCATTATGCTTCTACATTATTGTCATTAATAAAAATATGAATGTATGGAAAGTATGAAATTGAGTGATATGCAAGGCATCAGTAATCCCCTTTATTACTGCTTTAACCCAAATCCAAATTATGTAGGCATTGTACCCATGTATCACCATTGCTTTTATATCACAAAATATTATATTATGCTGATAGAAATCATATCTATAAACATATTAGGAATGTGTTTATACGTTTGATAAACTTATATAAAATCAAAATGGTGCTTCCTTCTCTGGGGAAAGGTAGAGAATGTCTGCAGAAGGAAAATGTGACTGAATGTAGTTTATTTTAAAGTTCCATACATGTTTACAGGGGTGAGAGAGCATACATAGATGCTTATTACATTGTTAAAAATGAATAACTACATGAATGCCAGACAGTTCAATAGTGTGATGTGTCATCAACATATTTCTTAAATAGTGAAGAAAAGGAAATAGTTAATTACATAAAAAAAATTCAGATAGAAATGCAATCATAAAAACTATATTCTAAATTTAATTTTTTATGTACAGAGGATGGAGTTATAGAGGCAAAAATAAACTTGCACTTTAAAATTGTACAAAAAATATATTGTGCCATGATATATATAAAATTGTACCAGAAAAATGATGTATAGATTACCATAACAATGAGTCATATATTATTTGTAGGATTAAACCATTCCAAAGGTATATTTCTAGGTTGACTAATTAGCAATGGTAAAGAACAAGTTTCACATAAATGCTATAGAAATAATGTTTAATTTTTCTTTCTACTGGCCAACTGAACTTGCATGTCAGAAGTATATTTGGCTACATGCTCTCTTGAATTCATTTGCCCAGATTGATTTAAAAAAAAACCAAAATTTAAGCAATTTATATACTAAATTACATAAGATTAAGAAAATTCACCACAACTGAAAAACGGATCTAATCTAGGGCATGGTGTAACAAAACTTATTTATTTTTATGTATACATAAAACAATACACAATTAAAATGAAAAATAATTTTTAGATCTGCCCATCCAGTTTTCTCACATTCTTTATCAACAGAAGTCCAGTTCCATTTAGCTATCAGAAAATGCTATATTCAGGAAATGTATACCTCTCCAAGAACAAATCATTACTGGCCCAGGTAAAGTATGTTAATGCCAGTGATTGGCCAGAAAACAATCACACTTAATTGTCTAAAGCAAATTACAGGCAAGCTACTTTGGGACTCCTTGATACACGAACTAAGGTACCTCTTTTCCAAAACTATATTCACTTGTTATTCAGGTATATGATATTATACACAATAGATGCATGGTCACTCCAGTTTTAATATAATTGTATATTACTACATACCTCTGATAATATCAAAGGATTCTTTTCCCCAGATATTCTGAAAAAAATCCAGTACAAGTAGTTTGTGGGCCATGTTTATTTTTATTTTTATATTTTTTAATGCCTTTAATGAATTCCAGAGAAAAATAAATGAAGTAAACACAATTTAATATTTTAACTTGTGAAAAAAAATATAATGTGTGAAACATGAGCTTTCTCATTGGGGATGCCCTTAGAGGTAGGATAGTTTGAACTTCCTAATGACACAAATAAAACAACTGTAATAAATGATAATCATTATTATAATAATAATAATAAATGCAATGCCAATACTTAAACTACTCAAGCATTTGGAAAGTGTGATTTAAATGCTTGTTTATAATTTCTGAGGTAGCCTGTAAAACATTTCAACTTTATTTCTGTCAATAAAAACATATATTTTGATACTGATCATAGATACAGCATTTTCTAGTATACAAGAAGCCTGGTATCAAGGAACGATTTATGAAAGGAAATGAATCAAAGAGAAAGACACAGACAGTCATTTTGAGATTATTTATAGTAAAACAAAACAAATAAACAAGACTAAGAAATACCAAGGTGGCTACCAAAAAGAAGTATTGAGAGTTCTTTTATCAAATATTTCCTTTATACTTTTTATTACATCTACCTATCTCACTCGCCTTTTTAGCTTTAGTTGCTTTCCCTTAGTCACCACATTTGTTTATACCCCTCCCATGATGGACAGTCACCAATTGGTTTTGCCTTTATGCTCCAGAACTCTTACTGCTATTTCTTGTGAAGGAAAAATTGACTAAACATTAATGGAAGTGCCATTTCAAAAGTAGAGTTCTATATACTTAGCTTTGAAACTAATAAAAGAGGTGAAGGATTTCTATAGTGAAAACTACAGAACTCTAAAGAAAGAAGTTGAGGAAGAATTTAGAATATGGAAACATCTCCCATGTTATTGCATAAGCAGAATCAATATTGTAAAAATTATCATACTACCAAAAGCACTATACAGATTCAATGGAATTTCCATCAAAATTTCAATGATGTTCTTAATAGAAATTTAAAACAAAACCTGCCATGAAATACATTTGGAAAAAATAAGAGGCCCAGAATAGCCAACACAATCTTCAGCAAGAAAAGTGAAGCAGTAGGCATCACAATACCAGACCTTAAGTTATACTACAGAGTTACAGTAATAAAAACAGCAAGGTATTAGCACCAAAATAGCCAAAAAGACCAATGGAATAGAATAGAAAATACAGAGACAAACCCACATAGTTACCTCATACTAGACAAAGGTCCCAAAAACACACACTGAAGAAAAGATAGCCTCTTCAACAAATGGTGCTGGGAAAACTGGAAATCCATATTTAGTAAATGAAAATTAACTCCTCCGTCTCCCTTTGCACAAAAATCAACTACAAGTGCATCAGAGACCTAGGAATTAGATCAGAAACCCTGAACATACTAGAAGAAAGTGTAGGCCCAACATTCTAACATATTGGCTCAGGAACTGACTTCCTTAACAAGATCACTAAATCATAAGAAATAAAATTTAAAAATCAATAAATGGAATGACATCAAACAAAAATGTTTCTCAACAGGAAAGGAAACAATCAAGGATATGAACAGAGAGCCAACAGAATGGGAGAAAATCTTTGCTACCTGCACTTCCAATAGAGTGTTAATCTCCAGGATATATAAAGAACTCAAAAAACTAGGCACCAAAGAAACAAATAGTCCAATCAATAAATGGCCAAAGGAACTGTACAGATCTTTCAAAACAGAAGAAATGAATAGTTGACAAGCATATGAAAATATTCAACATCTTACCAAATTAGAGAAATGCAAATGAGAACTACACTGAGATTTTATCTCACTCCAGTCAGAATGGCAACTATCAAGAATACAAATAACAACAAATTTTGATGAGGATGTGGGGAAAAGGGAATGTTCATACATTGTGGAAGTACAAATTGGTGCAACCCCTCTGGAAAGCAGTTTGGAGATTCTTCAAAAAACTAGGAAAGGAACAACAATTTGACCCAATTATCTCACTCCTTGGCATATATTCAAGGACTTAAAATCATAATAATACAGTGACCCAGCCATATCAATGTGTATAGTAGCTCAATTCCCAATAGCTAAGCTATGGAACCAACCTAGTTTTCCATCAACAGATGAATGGATAAAAAAATTGTGATACACACGCACACAATGAAGTATTACTCAGCTGTGAAGAAGAATGACTTTATGACATTCTGCAGTAAATGGATGGATCTGGATACTATCATGCTAAGTGAAATAAGCCAATACCAAAAAACCAAAGGTTAAATGTTTTCTCTGATATGTGGAAGCTGAACTACAATAAAGGAGGGGAAGGGTAGAAGTTCAGTAAATTAGACCAAGGAGAACAAAAAGAAGGGATGGGGGTAGGAATGGGAAAGACAGTAGAATAAATCTAATATAATTTTCATATGAAAATAACTAAGTGAATCACACCATCATGATGCCCACCCATAAGAATGGGGTCTTTTATTAGTATAAGATATATTCCATACTTGTATAATATTTTTTGAGGGAGAGTACAGGGTATTGAATTCAGAGGCACTTGTCCACTGAGACACATCCCCCGCCCTATTTTGTATTTTGTTTAGAGACATGGTCTCACTGAGTTGCTTAGTGCCTCACTTTTTGCTGAGGTTGGCTTTGAACTTGTGATCCTCCTGCCTCAGCCTCCTGAGCTACTGGGATTACAGGAGTGCACCATGCAATGTGCCTGGCCCATGCCTGTATAATTTTATAAAATGAATTTTACTGTTATGTATAACTAAAAAGGATCAATAAAAAAATCATAGGATCATTCACATTGGCTATAGAAAGAACAGATCCTCCTTAAGGATTATAGGAATTTAGGGCTAAGTGAGAGGCAAAAGTTCATTCAGGATGGGCTATAGAAGAGATATTTGGTTGCATATCAGGATGTACTTAGATATTCACAAGTTCACTGTGATAATTTAGTTACTGAACAAAAAAGGAATTACACAACATCTGAAAGGAATTACACAACATCATGCACACAAGCACACACTTAAAAACCTCACGCAAAAAAGCACTTGCTTTGCTCAATATTATTTAGGTATTTCCCCATAAGAAAAACAAACCATGACTGGTCACTCAAATTCATATATAAAATGTGAAAGAAACTCCTTGCATGTTTGTGTTTAGATGAGACAATGCTAAATTTCTTCATGATTCATTACAGCCAATAATAGATTTGCTGTTATGATTTAGTTGGATAATTCTGGATTATGAGTCAGTTTGAAATGAGGACAAGATAAAAATAAAATCAAATTAAAACTAAAAATATTGAACATCAAGAGAGGATCCATCCCTTATGGAGAAGTCACACACATTTTAGTATGCACATGTCAAGTCCGTACTTCAAACAATAATTGAAGGTTTGATATGGCCCAAGACTAAGGGATTATGTAAAATATTTAGGCACATCAAGTCTTGATAACAATTATTTAATACTGAAAACATGAACCACTTCTGATAATTTAAAAAACTTGATAATCACTTAAATACAAGCTACATAGAAAGTGAATTAGAAAAATTCACCATGAAGTTAAAACTTCACTCATTTAATTAATACTCAAAATTAATATATTCATCATTTCAGAGTCAAATAAAGTTGCAGTGAATGGATTTCTAATTATTGAGAACTATGGAGGTGTTGAATGTTTAACTGAAGAACATATGTTTAGCTTTACTTTTCAACCATAGAAAGGCAAGTATGCTTGGCAAAATAATAGCTGGAAAGATTTTAAGTCACACCCCCAATCTAAGTGCCAAAATTCCAAAGGAATGTTGATATTTCACAACAGATGTCAACAGTAACAAAGTAAAAATATCAGCTTCTCCAGTAGTCCTCTATGGAGGGAAACCAATAAATCCATCAAGTACTAACAACATTTTTTCAAACACTATTCAAATTCTCATTCTAATTTTTTACTTTTTATCACTTTAATAGTAATTTACTCACAGAGACTACTGGAAAATTCTATCATTAATTAGGAATGGCTCCTCATTAGTATTTTAGTTTTCAAACCAAATTCTTAATATAATAAGATTTTTCTTTTAATGAGAAACTGGCCAATAAAAAAACACCTTATGGTATTTTCTACATAAATACACATTATTCTGTAAATAGTAAATATAAAATTTAAACATTGAAAATGTATATAAATGTAATTTCAGTGATACTGAAAATGCAAATTATGTATGCATTTGCTGTATTTCCTATCAGAGGGTTTTGTCTAAACCTTATGCTATTTTTGCCATGCATGCATTTTTTTTGGCTTAGAAGTTTTCTAAGCTAAATGAATTTTCTAATTTAAATGACTTCAAAATATTTTTTGTAAAATTATAATAAAATCATAAACTTGGAAAAACATACTCTGTTTTAAAGTAAAAAATATATTAACACATTCTAAAAATATTTGTATACTAAGTTTTAGGGATGAAGGAAGTGCAAATTATTATCAAATTTTTGTATGTGTCTTAGGAAAGTGTAATTTTAATCATTCTCTTAGAGCTTCCCCCTAAATATTTTGATATAGATTTGATAAGACAGATCTTATATTTATGGTGAGATATTAAAAATCATTTGAAATCAGTGTTAATACTCAACAATTTTCATTTTCATTTTTTGATGTAATCCTGCCTAGAAAGGATAAATAAGAGAAACAGTTGTCAATATGCAAAAATGCAAATATTATATAGATTGGATCTTTGATGGATAGATTAAATAGTACAGCTTATTGAAATTTGGTTGGAAAACTCCAAAATTTTGGCAAGGTTATGGAACAAATTTGGTTTTGATTAAAAGTGTTATTTCATGAAAATTTTTGAATCTTTTCTTTCTTCTTGTTACTAAATTAGAAAAACAATTGACATATTTGTAAGTTTTACATGTCATGAGCTCCATTAATAATTATTATTTCAAAATTTTTCTTATTTAAGTAGAATGATTTAAAAATCAGATCATTATAAATTTATTTGAATAATATTATTTTATTATTTGTATACATTGTCCTATATAGGTATGTATGATTACATGGTATGGAGATATTTAATTAATTTTGTATGTCTGTTGGATATTCATGAGTATGGTGATATCTTTGGCACCATATTTCAAATAATTTCTTGTTGTTACACATTTGATCATGAGCAGGCATTCACTGTCAATAAAACTTTACAGTAGGCAATTGCCACTAATCAAGTCATTCAAATCACCTCATATTTAACAAACCTAAGTGAGTACCCAGGAAGAATTCTAAATAAATATCATTACTATACAGAATAAAACCAATAGAAAATTATTACATCAATTGAGTTAAATGAACATATCTATTGAATTTCTAGACAAATGGGGAAATTTTATTTTGTCCCAGAATAACTATGATGAAAGGAGTTTATGATTCATATTTCATAGGACAGGTAACCCATATATACTTGTTGCTATAACAATCATATTAATATATTGCATAATCACTAACTTAAAACGTCAACTGAATAACAAACATCACTTGATTACCTTAAAATAAAAAAAAGATAGAAAATTTAAGAAAGTAGAATATGCGTCTGGTATTGATGATCCAATAACTTCAAAGACTTAGGCAATTTCACTGAATCTCTCTGGAACCTCAGTTTTCTCATTTGTAACCAGCCTGAATGGTCTGTCAAAAAATTAGAACTCAAATATTCTTTTTCTCTGCAGCCTATCCTAAATAATTCTTCA
>PVHX01015460.1:0-46654 GCA_004024805.1 Geosciurus inauris
AAAAAAAAAAAAAAAAAAGTCTTGTAGATCTCGGCTGAGAATTTGTCCGGTCCAGGGCTCTTCTTGGTTGGTAAGCTTTTGATGGCTTCTTCTATTTCTTTGCTTGAAATTGATCTGTTTAAGTTGTGAATGCCCTCCTGATTCAGTTTGGGCAGATCATATGTCCCTAGAAATTTTTTGGTGTCTTCAGGATTTTCTATTTTACTGGAGTATAGATTTCAAAATAGTTTCTAATTATCTTTTGTATTTCAAGAGTGTCTCTTGTGATATTTCCCTTTTCATCTCAAATTTTAGTAATTTGAGTTTTCTCTCTCCTCCTTTTTGTTAGGGTAGCCAAGGGTTTATCAATTTTATTTATTTTTTCAAAGAACCAGCTTTTTGTTTTGTCAATTTTTTGAATTGTTTCCTTTGTTTCAATTTCATTGATTTCAGCTCTGATTTTTATTATGTATTTTTAATACCATGAAACTGATGTGTTTGGGTGGTGCCTTGTATTAGGAGGCATATGCTGTGATTGTCCTGTCCTGGTGATGCTCTGTGACTACTGGGTTCCGGTGGGTTCCGTAAGTTTCTTTACTCTGAAGTTAGTTTTTCTGCAGCAACATCATCTTAAGGTACTATTCTTACCTTTTGAAACTGGCTTCCTATGAGGAGATGCTTTGAGGCGACAGAGTGATCCTGTCACTCCTCAAGCCTCCTCGGGCTCAGCATCCTCTGGCTGTGTGTCACTGCTGATGGAGTCACTGTCACAGTGGTTTCCAGATGGTGACATGCAAACAAGGTGGCTGTGGGTCAGGGTATCTGGTCGGTTGGCAGTGCTGCTCTCTCTGGCTCTATGGTTCATAGGGGACTTTCCCTCTGGAGGTGTTCCCAGGCCATCCACATGGTGCTCACTGGCCTTTGTGTGTTCTTCCCCAGAAAAGCATCCTTCGTCAAAGACTGACTCTTGGGCCCACACCTCCAGGGCCCTCAGCGGCGTCCAAGCTCCAGGACTTCTTTGTTCTGCATGAATAACGATTTTCTCTCTAGGATGACTCTGGACCCATCTTTGGTTCAGGCTGGCTCTTTTCTTTTCTCTCCCATGAAGTTTTTCCTGGATTACCCTCATCCCCTCTCCTTCCCCCCATACTTTAAAAGCAGACATAAATGATGCTCTAGTGATTATTTTTCTACTCACAGTTAATCTGAAGTTGGGGCATTGCTGTCTTCTAGTCATGCTGTAGACATGGATTTTTAATTGACAGAGGCCTATTTAAGTTTAGTGAAGCCTCACTGTCTCTACGGTTTTAGAAGGGGAGCTGTTAGGCCAAGAGGAAATGGGTGGTGTCTCAGTGAAGGAGGTGGCTTTACACTCTCACCCACATGTCTTGACTTTCAGTTCTTTCAAATGGTGTTTGTTTGATCCTTCACAATAAAAATCTCTTTTTTTCCTTTTACTTCTTTTTTTTATTGGTGCTTGATAGTTATGCAAAATAGTGGGATTTGTTGTTACATATAGGTTTTCACATTAAGATTTTGGAGCACAGTGGTCACAGGAGTGATGTTCAGAGTCTCCACTCTTGAGTGAAGCTCTGATGCCACCGGTGAGGTATTATTCAACCCATTCTAAGCTGTAAGCAGATGAAAACTCCAGCTCACAGGTTAGCATTATGGTGAGGCACAATGCCCACATGAATGCCCTTGGCACCTTGATGGTCACCAGCACTTTCTAATACCTCAGCACTGATAGATGCTTAAGCTGTCCTACTTACAGAAGGTGGGTGTGGCTACTTTCCTCTCACTGTGCTTTTAGTGTCTTAACTTTGATCTGAATGAAGACAGAATCCACTCGTGTTAAGTCTTCAGAGCAAACTAGAGTCAGGCAGGATTTCGAATGAGATGACAAAGTCCTCTCTATGCTTTTCTCCTGTCTTCTATAGTCTTTGTAGGGTTTTGTTTTTCTCTCTACAATCTAACTTTCCATAGCCTACCTTGGATGAATTTATGTATATATCCACGTCCTTACTAACTTGGGAAATTCCTTGGAACTTCATTCAGTTATGGAGGACAGTGATGAAGGGTGTCATTCCAAGACTCACTATACGGTGGCATGGCTGATTAGGCTTGCAGAGGAGAAGAAACTGAACTGAGCTACAAAGTTAAAATCAGAGGTTTCCTGCACACTGGTTAGAAGTGTGCGGCTCAGATGAGAACCTTCTAGCTGTGGTGTGTGGGCTGGGCTGGAGAGGGAGAAGGAGCGGGGACCCTGCTGGGAGGTCATCCAGGCCCTAGATGGTCTTGGCAGAGGGCACAGCAGCACCCATGAAGATGAGAAGCAGAGGACTCCAGATGTGATTTGAGGATGAAACCAACAGCTACTAGTGTAGGATTGGACTGGATATTCAGTTAAAAGCATATCAGTGGCTGGATGTTTATGAGTTGATAAAAACACTGTATTTAAGACCCCATGGAAATGGTGGCATTCATGCCATGGAGGAAGCCACTCTTGTGTGGACTGACGTGACTTAAAGTTTGTTGATGTGGTTAAACTCAGTCATCCAAGATAAAACAGACTCCTCTCTTCTTCTCTGTTCCTTACCTCAAGCCCAGCTTTCTCCCTTCCCTCCTACTTATTGGGGGGCTTATTGGTAAGAAAAGCTCAACAAAATGCTTCTGGGAAAAAATATGTCTTAAATGACAGGGGAATACTTTATCTTCTAACTAGTCAGATGCTTCGCTGTGAGTAGCTGTGCGCTGACCAGAAGGGGAATAGTAGTTTTGACAAGAATAACTGAGTTGATCATAAAACGTGTGTAACCTGGGTGTCAATAGAAGTAGCAGAGCTGTGACAGAGCTAGGATTCTAATTAGCTTGCAGTTTCTAAAACCAGTGCTTGCCGGTTATCTGCAGGATGAGCCCGGGGCACAGAGTGGTTCTCCTCGAAGAGGAGTGCGCTGCTGGAAGTCTCTTCCAGTCCGCTGGAAACTCAGATGTTTGTCAACCAGCTGACCTCAAACTGCGGTGGGGATGCCAGCAAGGATGCTGCGCAGGCTGGCTCTTCCCTTCACACCCCGCTCCTCTCCTGCTCACATACTCCAGAAGAGTTCCCTTCATCATCTCTAACAAAACTCACTGATTCCTCGCTCCCTTTGCATTTTATTTACGTGGTTTTCTTGCTGAATCTAGATGAGAAAAGAGCTGTGTGCAGTTGTGCAGAGGAGGCTGTGCAGGCGAGCTGTCCTGCACAGGAGGCGGCATGTGGACCACCCACGAGCAAGGACCTCACACCGACTCCAGGAGCCCCAGAAGTCACGGTCTGTTTGGGAAGCGGCACTCTTTGTCCACTTGGTCTTTCTAAGTCTTGGCTTCCTGGGACCAGGGGTGCTCTGCCATGAGGAAGCGTTGGACATCCAGGCTGCGAGCTCTCTGGACATCAAGCCTTCTTGGCAGTGAGGCACAGGAGGTCAGCTGGAGGGTGTACCTCAACTGCCTGGGGAGGAAGTGTCCCCCCTTGGAGCCCCGTCCTGGGAGGCACCACCAGGGTCACAGTGCGCTTCCCCAGCTTCCCAAGCTTCCAGACAAACTTGAGCCGCCTTCTCCTGGGTCCCACCAAGCTGCAGTGTCTTCCTGAAGTGCCCTTGCAAAACCTGGGGAGGAGCCAGGCCCGAGAGCACACCGTGGGCCCTGCTGCGCCCTGGGACACGCAGCAAGGCTGCAGAGCGGCAGCTGGCCTCTCCTTCCTGCGCTGGCTTCTCCCTTCTGGGCCATGCAAATGGCAGGGGGACCCCACCCCCGTTTCCCAGGACACGAGGGTGTGAGCTGAGGGCCTCTGCCCAGTGCTCACCGCGGTGGGTACAGCAGCTCGGTGTGCGGCCTGGGCGTGGCAATGCCCCGCTCTCTCTGGCTTTGCTTTTACGGTGCAAGTCCAGCAGAGGGTTGTCCCTGCTGTGGCGTGCTCGCCACAGCCCCTGCGACACGGGCAGCACAAGCAGGCAGCAGCACAGGTGTCCTGTCGGCATCGGAGGCCCTTCTGGTGCGGCGGCTGGCAGCAGTGGCTGCATGGACACCCTCGGAGGGACTCCCGGGACGGACGAGCCTCAGGCTTCCCTGTTCACAAAGGCCCCGCACTCCCGGCCCTTCGTCCATCTGACCCTTTCTCTCCGTCTGTCTGCAGGGTCTGAGCTGCAGCGAAGCCGAGTTCGGTCCTGGGAATTGGCCGGCGGCTACTGACCAAATCGCTGCTCTTGCCACCTGCAAATGGATGTGGCATCTCGCGAGTTTTTCTTCTGAAATTAGATTATGTTCCACAGATCAATAGCCACCTCTTCATTTAATCTTCTCAATGAGAGCAAGCTGGAGAGACGAAGGGAAAGCTTTATGAGCCCACCCTGCTGCTTGTCCTTCGGTCTCTCCTGTGCACTGAGAGGGGTGGAATTCCTCACTTTGGTCCCCTTGCTCCTTTCTGCCAGGTGTGCGGTGCGGGCAGGTGAAGGGCTGCCATGGCAGGCCAGGCGGCATCATGCATCCTTCGTCCTGGCTGTCCACACCCAGCTGCTGCCCGCAGAAGAGGAAGCCGTCAGTCTCCTGGCAGCGCCCGCTTCCCAGCACTGGCTCAGGCCGGTGCTGCTGCGAGCTGTCCATTCTTGTGCACACTATCAGCCACGGACAGCCTGGGGCCAAGGGCCTGGGGACTGTGTACTTGGCAGCTGACCACAGTGGCCACTGGCAGCACCAAGAGCCAGGACATGCTCCCCACTGATGCTTCAGAGTGCTCAGCGCCTGCGTGTCTGCAGGTGGATGGTGGGGTGGGGGCTTCACATGAAGGTGGGGGCTGCCTTAGAATCCCAATGAGCTGCGCAGGTCACCCAGTACCTCTTGAGACTTAGCAACAAGCCAAGATCAGCAGGCTGATGGGCACCAGCCGAGCCTCTCGTTTTT
The DNA here is from genome assembly GCA_004024805.1 of Geosciurus inauris. Classification (NCBI taxonomy): domain Eukaryota; kingdom Metazoa; phylum Chordata; class Mammalia; order Rodentia; family Sciuridae; genus Geosciurus; species Geosciurus inauris. The sequence continues at coordinate 4,918 of PVHX01015460.1, forward strand.
GTTTCAAGATTTGCTCCTGGAGTCATTTTATAGCTTGATGGGATTGGAAATCTGCGGAGTCAATCGCATTCACATTTTCATTATATAAAATCACTGGTATACTAGACTTTGTTCTGAGAAGATTTGAATGTATCTAAACAAAAATAATTGATTATTAAAAAAAATGGACCAAATTGGTTTCCTTGCTCTGTTTTTTCCTCTGTTTTACATGTCTTGTCTTTAGCATCTTTTCACCCCCAAGCAGGAATACTGGCCCTCTGTCTCATTGCATCTGAAATGCCAGCAGAGCACAACTCCCCCGGCTTTGCTTGGTAGGGTCACCATGTTACAGATCAGCCAGTAACTTAGGAGCAGTGTGAGTGTCTCTGAATGGGGCTGATCCAACAGGGCTGCCTCGCTAGCCTGGGAGGAGGCCTTCTCAAGTGCTGTGCTGTGATAAAACTGGCCACAGCAGCTCTGAGACCAGAGGGTCCCACAGTTAGGTGACCAAGGTGGCCTGGTGGAATGTTTGAGGACCTGGTAGCATGTGGTGTCACATCAAGTAATCTGTCAAGGAACATCCCTTGGCTGCAGTGGCCATCTGGCGAGTCACATGGCTTGGTCCCTATTGAAGATGACAGCCAGGGTCTCAGTCACTTGGTCTGAGTTGGGACACTAGCTGGGCTCAGCACTGCACACATGCTCCTCGGAGAGGGAGAGGGGAGGAAGGACAAGGATGGAGGAAGGAGGGAAGAGAGGAGGGAAGGAGGGAAGAAAAGAAAATTATTTTTATTTACTATTAGATTTTTCACTTCTCCTATTTCACAAAGTTATTATGACCGAGCGACTTCTATGTGTCTAAAGAAACAGAACCACATGTTTGGGGACTGATTCCATGATGGTATTCCCTGGGCACCTCTCTGAGATTGGAGGTGAGACCAGCAAGAAGACCTCCTTCCTCTGCCAGGTGGGGCCGGCTGGGCTTCAGGAAGGTGGAGCCCCACTCTGTGGGTGTAGGTCCAGATGCTGGGCTGAGCTGGGGTTGAAGGAAAGGCCCTGCTGCTCTGACTCAGCCTCCTGCCCACATTTGCACCATGAGCACCCCAGACAGGCTGCCTCGCTCGCCCTCCTGCCCCTTGCCTGGGCCACATCTCGCCCAGCGTGTAGGAGGCGCTCATTGAGTGTTTCAGAACCAACATTTTGGAACCTGCAACTGACTTTGCAGGCATGGCCAGGCAGGTCAACACTGCAGACACCTGGCACCCTAGAGACCAGATATTGCTCCCTGAGAGTGCTTGTTAATTCTACAGCCAAAGCACTCTCCTGTGCTTCCACAGCTTTGCCTCAGACTTTGCAGAACAGCTTTTTGCTGACATGCCATTCTCCCCGTTTGCAAAGCACAGAGGATGAGGAAGGGATTCCCTAAGTGAGGCAGAAACAAGTACTCCCAGCATGGCAGTGCAGACCTCACGGGACATCAGGACATGGGGACGTGGGGATGTCGGTACCCCCTCCTCGGTTTCCTCTAGCTCCCCTTTGCTCTCACCCTAATGAAGTAAAGACGTGGATATCATCATCACCTTCAAGATCGCTTGCCCGGATCTGGGAGTGCAAATGCACCTGGGGACAGACACACAGTGGGGGTCACCTCAAGTACGCAGCACTGCATACAGCCTTCTGGTCATGTCCATTGGGGAGTCCACCAGGCTGGACTGGTGCCTGTGGATGAAATGCTGACTCTGAGGGAAAAAGTAAGAAATTTGAGGGGAGATCTGATAGGATGCTACGTGCTGTCAGTCACCAGCCACGTCTTACCTGACACTTGGTACCTTTACCAAGACTCAATGTGTCATCTGCATTTACGCTGGACGATGGCTAGTCTGGAAAATTGTCTACCTTCCTGTTTGTGCAGGAGGGTCACAGTGTGTGCGAGCACAGACTATAGAGCCCCTGGGCTGGGAACCCTTCTTTCTGGCTACATGGGAGCTTTAACATTGAGCAGACTTCCCACAGTCACAGACAGACTGGGTTTCCCCCAAAAATGTTGCTGCCCTAGGAACAGGAACAGGGCCCCAGGACCATGGGGGTGAATCTGATTACTCTTTTGAAAAAAAATAGTTTTATCTTATATTTATTTTCTTCATCCTTAAGCCAGGCCCCTGTGTCTTGAGATACGCTCTGCCTGAGGGGCCTTGGGGCGCCGGTGAAGGGCAAGGGATGCACATCATGGCCATGGTGTGGCCTCTGGCGTTCCTTTTATGACACTATCCTTCCAGCAATCTGAGCTGCATGGTGCAAAGGCAGGGTCTCAAATTCTGCCCTTGAAACATGGATTAAGCAATGTTGCTAATACGTATTTGTCCCTGCGCTGTCAAACATTTCACTGATTCTAGAGTCTGCAGACAGCTTAATAGCCAGGTCCTCTGTCAATGTTACTGCAGCTATGTCTCCCTTGCTTTAAGACGCCACTTAGATTTATTGGAGCAATAGGGGCGGAATGATACCTAGTTAAGAACAGCACCTGGTTATGTATATATCATCACTACCCACGACATCCACGGTGACCACAGGAAACGGACAGAATTCACTCTCCAGCAGCCCAGCCTCAGGGCGGGAGGTGGCAGCACGTGGCCTCTGCCCACTTCCCCAGAGCGCATAGTGCACACGGCTCCAGGGGCACGCGGGGCACTGCTGGCAGCAGGAACTGGGCATTGGCTGACATGTGACCTCAAAGTCACTGCTGTGATTTATTTTTCTTTCTTTCTTTTTCAAAATACGGATATAATAGCTTTTCTGATATGGCACTTCTAGAATGTTTGATGTGCATGTTTCTCTAAATACTCTGTTATTTTCATTCTCTTTCTAAGTTTGGGGATAAGAGCATAATAGATACATAATTAAATATGACTTTTGTCAATTTATGGCATGAGAAGATTGCACTATCTGTCAAGAGAATGCTTTCAAACCTTTCCATCCAATGTTCAGAAACTACATTTTTTTATTTTTTTATTTTTTCGCACAGCAGAATGCATTTCCATTCATAGCCCACATACAGAGAATAATTTTCCATTTCTCTGGTTGTACACAAAGTGGAGTCCCACCATTCATGTCTTCATACATGTGGCTAGGGCAATGGTGTCCATCTCATTCCACCATCTTTCCTCCCCCATACCCTCTCCCTTCCCCTACCTCCCCTTTGCCCTATCCAAACTTCCTCCATTTCTCCCATGCTCCCCCGTCACTCCATTATGGATCAGCATCCACCAATCAGAGAAAACATTCAGCCTTTGTTTTTTCGGGGCTTGGCTTACTTCACTTAGAGTGATATTTTCCAACTCCCTCCATTTACCTGCAAATGTCATGGATTTTATTCTCTTTTAATACTGAGTAATATTTCATTGTGTGTATGTACCACAGTTTCTTTATCCATTCATCTACTGAAGGGCATCTAGGTTGGTTCCACGATTTAGCTACTGTGAATTGAGCTGCTGTAAACTTTGATGTGGCTGCATTACTGTAGTATGCTGTAGAAACTGCATTTTGACGATGTTTTTTAGAGATTTGAGGAGATTAGTGTCCAGTCCTGCATCTTTGGTATAAGTGAGTAAAGCTCAAGTAGTCTCTGCTGGTTCCTCTGGGTGGGGTGCTGGGACCCCCGGCCAGCCTTCTTCTCTCCTGGTACCTCACTCTTCATAATACGGTTGTGAGTAATTGCTTATTGATCTAGTGCAAAAGGGATGGATGACTGCTTGTGCGGGGAAGAGAAGTCAACCCCTGGTTCATATGGCTTTGATTTATATGCAGTTTCTAAATATATAAATATGCATATTTCTAAATACAAGTATTTTATTATGTATTTATAAATATTTAGGCATATTTCACATACATAATTACTTTCCATATACCAGCACCTTTACCTTTTACAGTACAAGGCACACATAGCTCTCTACCTAAGAACGGTAGAATTCTCTTGTTCTCTATTAATAGAAACTCCTTAGATGAAGTTTCCAAGATAGAATCTAAAATTCACTTCCAGACCCAGGCCATTCACAGATTGATCTGAAACAATCATAATTTCACATCCCTGGACACTGGGGTTGGAAGGACACTGCTCTGTCCTGTGAACTGAGTAGGACCCTTCAAACTGGGCATCTGAAACAGTCATTTTAGTGTCTATAAGGAAAAAGCACAAATAAAGTTAAAAGGTTGGAGAAGGACAAATATTGGTGAGTTTGAAGAACTGCCTCTCTAGTGTTGTTGGTGAGAGATGAAAACACTGCTGCACTTGGACATCTGGGTGATGGTTGTCTCATGACGCTAAATGTGACCTACCCAAGGACCCCGTAATCCTATCTGCAGCAACTCACACCCAGGAGAACACACATACTGCACAGAGACTTGCAGATGCTTTGGGTACTTTCCCGACCACAACCTCAAGCTGGAAACATGCCAAGCATCTGATCCGATGGGGGTCACCATGTCCGTGCAGCCCGGCAGAAAGACGGGGCAGCTGTGGACCCAGCCACAGGGGCATCTCCACCTGCCAGGGCTACAGGCCAGACCAGAGGGCTGTTGCTCACAGTTCCGCCAACAGGCAACCTAGACCAGCAAACCCAGCGACAGAGACCACTGGCAGATGGCTGGCTTTCCAGAGCTGGGAAGAGGATGAATTCTGCAGGGTGGGCTCTGACTATGGGTTTTTCCCATCGTGGAGGTTATAGTGGGCTTCCAGCCTAGTGCCCCAGACTCACCAAACTGCAAAGAAAGTGGATATTATGTTGGGTGCAGTTGACTCCTTGGTCATGTGACTTTAAAAAGCACAAGAAAGGAGCCATGCCTTCCCCACCCACAGATGCTGTGGGCACAGTGTGGCCCTTAGAGCACCTCCTGCCTCCTGACCTGCACGGAGTGGCCAAGGGCCCAGGAGGTGTCTGAGAAGGGGAGAGGAGCTGACCTCAGGGACACTTGTGAGCTGCTAAGCATCCTAATCCTGGAATCGGTTACTGATTATTTTGGCAGATAATTTTTTTCATATTGTTTCATCCAATGTTCTTGAAGTTTTAAAATGGTTTTATTTTTATTTTTTATTCCTTATGGTCAAAATCCCCACAGTTCTCATTGACCTTAATTAATTTGCTTCCCTGTGGCCACAGGAAGTGGAGTGGCAGCTTTGATAATTTTCTCCTGAAGATGAAAGCATCTTTGGGTCAAAGAGGATAAGGGACTGGGCCATGCCTGGTGCTGGTCAGCACAGTGCATGGCCTTTCTGACCAGGAAAGCCACCCTTTTTCCGGCTGCTCTCATAGTGAGACACTTGGTTACGTTCTCTCTTCTCATGTTCATGGGTGTATTATTGCCTGAGGGCTGGGTTGGCAAGACAAGGACCCCTTCCCTCTCCCACTCTGTCCCCAGGTGAGCATGTGGTGGGGGTGGACACAGATAGCAGTTGCGGCCCTGCTCAGGGGTGCTGCTGCATGTCCTCACAGGGGAGAATGGGCAGACCCTGTGCTCAACTCCATTAACACTGTGGCGGTTGAACCTGAGGATAGGCTAGAAGACACCTGGCTGAAAGGTCTGGCGTTAGTCAGTGTTTGCATTGTCGTGACCAAAATGCTGAACCAGAACAATTCAGAGGAGGCAAAGTTCATTTGGGGCCCAGGGTTGCAGAGGTCTCTGTCCATAGAAGGCTGATCCCCAAGCTCTGGGCCCAGGGTGAGGCAGCACATCATGGCAGAAGGGCCCAGTGCAGGAGAGCAGCTCAGGTCAGGGGCATCAGCAAGCCCAGGGAAGACGTACCTTCCAGGAGAGGCCCCCAGTGACCCCCCCAGCCACACCCACCTGCCATGGTGACAACCCAGTCAGTGAGCATCCCAGTCAGCTAGGATGGACCAATCAGGTCAAACTCTCACAGTCCTATCATTTCACCTCTGAAATTCCTGCTTCAACAGGAGCTTGGGAGGGACCCTCATGTCCACACCATTAAGGGTTCTCTTGAGCTCACTGTGTCATTGGAAGGTCTATTTATTTCAAACACCCTGTGGACATTTGATACATTTTAAACATCTTGAGTTTCTGCCTACAAAGCGACACTGGTTTGAATTTTCACCTGCCTCTTCATCCACCTATCAACTCAAGTCTGAATTACTGCTCATTCAAGGACATTCTGATGCATGTGGTATTTCAAAATGCCCCAGCCCCATGGGGTGGAATGAGAGGATATATTGAGACTATCACAGAAGGTTCAGGTAAGATGAGTCTCGTGGGAACTTATCTCCATTTATCCTTTTTATTTTAGGAAACTTTACCTGGAGGTTTTCTTTTTCCTGAGGTCTTTATTTGTGCACTTTAACTACGCATTTCTTACTGGATCCTGGAGGACAGAGGCTCATGGGAACACCCTTCTCAGGGGGTGTGCCTCTCATGGGGCCTTGGTGGCTCTCAGCTGTTCTGGGTTGCACTGCAGGGGGAGTGTAGAAAAAGCACTGAGTGAATATCAGAGCTTGGACGCCCCTCACTAGGCCCCGCCCTACAGCTTCCACCACCTCCCACAGTCCATTCATCAAGGATCAAGAGCCCTTGGGCGCCCTTGGGACCTCATCAAGGATCAAGAGTCCTTGGGAGCCAGTCACGTCCCTGAAGCCCCACCTCTGTATACTGCCTTCTTGGGGAAGGAGACTTCAGGACATGAGCCTTTGGGGGACACTTCAGATCCAAAACACAGCACCTGTGGTAAGCAGGACTTGGAGCGTGTCACTGTGCGCCTGGCTGTACTGGAGCAGATGTGCTGATGACGTCCCTAACATTTCATTCAAAATGTTCCAGAGACCTCAAGTTGCTGGCATTCGCCTATGCCAAGGATCCTCATTTTCTGCTGCCCCTGGCTTAACCTGAGGACCTCCTTTTATGCTGCGTACACCTTCTTCACCCCACCATCCATCTGAGGAACCTTGCATTTGTCTTAGGTCTTCCTTCTCTTTCTCCCAACAGGTACATGACTTTGGTCCATATTAATTCTCCCTTATCGCTGTCCCTAACATTAAATCCATTGCAATCTCCATCAGCAGGCCATTGGCACTGGCTTCCAGATTTCCAGTGTGTCCTGCATCTTGTAACCATATCAATATCCATTTTATTGTTTCATCATGCCACACCCTAGTAAAAGTTCTCAAAGGCTTTAATATTCAAAGCCCTTTGTTTGGAATCCAAGAGCTGCATTTGACCTGATTTATACCTAGTGGTTTGATACTGTGCTCCAATAATTTTAAGCCCCAATGTCTAATAGTAAGAAATCAGCTAATTAAATCTGCTGAGGGTGTTTCTGTCTCTACATCTTTGTTTTGGTAAAAATATTTTAGTGAAATTTTGGCTTATATAAACTGTCTGCTTTTTAAATAGAGACTTTGTAAAAATGGAACAGTTGCACTCCTCGGCATCATTCACTGCCCTGCTTTCACCTTGGATGGAGCCAACTGGTTATTTGTTAGCTAGGAACCACAAGCAGTTCTGCCTGGCTGGCAGAGGAATGCAGAAATCTCAGATCACGACTAAGTTCAGCCGCCAGCCACATGAACTTGGAAGACAGCTTCCAACTTCAGCAAGGAGTGAAGCCTGGCAGACCCTGTGACTGTAGCCTTGGGGGAGCCTGAGCAGAAAGCCTGGATGAATCATGCCTAGGATCCTGGGAAAATGGGAAAGGGGAGAGAATAGGTGTGTGTGGTAAGGATTGAATTTGGGGTAGACTGTAAAAGATACCTACAAGCCAATCCCTGGAATTTATAAATGGGACCTTTTTAGAAAAAGGATCTTTGCAATTGAGATTGAATTAGGAATCTTGAGGTGAAGGCAATTTTCTGCTATTTTGGTGCACCCCAAGTCAGTCACTTGTATCTTTCTAAGAAAGAGGCAGGAGAGATTTGAAAGAAGAGAAGGCAATGAGAACATGTAAGAAGAGATTGGAATGAGGGGACCACAAGTCAAGAGACTCACAGCCACCAGGAGCCAGAGGCAAAACACACACTCTCCCAGAGCCCCCAGAGGGAATGAGGCCTGCAGACACCCCATTTTGGCCCAGTGGCTCTGATTTCTCTCACTGGCCTCTGGTTGGTGAGAGCAAAGTTCCCACTGCTTATGCCATCGGTCCGTCTGCTGCTGCCCTAGGATGCTAACACTACCTCGACTGACGTGACCGCTCGCTACAAGCTGCAGTGTGATTTGTGACCACTTACGATGTACCAGGCCCCAGCAGAGGCACCCACCTAGGTTTCTCAAATCTGTTTCAAAAAAGTATAGATGGGTCCCCCTGGCTCAGAGAGGAAGGTGACATCCAGAGGTACAGGCATGGGTGGTGGCAGAGCCCATGGCCACAGGCTTCCTCAGCCACACTCCACCCTCACACCACACTGCTGGGAAAGACAGCTCATGTAATGGTTTCTTTGTTGTTGTTGCGACTCATTCATAAAAGCAACCTATTGCTACCATCCTGGTGGTCCAAGAGATCAACTGTGGCAAGTGGAGCCTCTAAGAGGGTTTCTATATGCAGGTCAGGGCACAGCAGGTCGTCCTACCTCCTCCAGTGTGCCTAGTGCAGCCCCAAGCACAGGAACTGCTGAGTCACACAGAGGAGGCTGGCACCGCCCCTGGGATCTTAGTCACAGACAACAAAGGAGGGTCATGCCCTCCAGGCTTACTCCAGGGGGGCATCACAGTGACATGAGAAGTGACTCATGGGTGATGTGAGCCAGTGGATATTTGCTGTGACAACAGGAATTACAGAACTGTGGCATCATGAAGCCACAGACTTAGGAAGAGTAATTGGGCAGTGCCACAGCCCAAACCATAGACAGAGTGGCTTAGAAACCCATTTCCTCACAGATTGGGAGCCTGGAACTCCAGCATCCAGCACCAGCGTGGTGGGGTTCTGGTGAGGGCCTGCCTCCCGGCTTGCAGCGGGTGGTCTTCTGACTGTTTCTTTTCTTGGCTTTTCCTCTGTACATGTCAAGGACAGGGAAATCTCTTCCTGCTCTTCTTATAGGCCCTGCATTCATGACCTAATGCACACTAATCATCTCTGAAGGCTTTTTCTACAAACACCATTACACAAAGGGTTAGAGGAGCAGAGCCCTAGGGGTAAAGGAGGACTCTCATGCATTGTGTATAGTAGATTTGAAAAAAAAAAATACGAAGGAAGGAAATAGTCAGATAGGGACAGAAATTTTGTTTGTTGGCTTGTTTCCTATTTTTAGATTAAGATTTGCTTCAATTTCAGGAAGGAATCAGTTCAGTGGGAAAAAAACTAGAAGGAATTAAGAATGAAGTGTTTCAGAGAGGAAAGGAATAGATTTTATAGAAAGGAATAGAATCAATACAGGGAATGATTTTAAATAAAGGTAGATTCTCCCTCCTCCCAAGTGAAGAGGGAAACAAGATCTCTGGTTCCAGCCGGGATGAAGAAGATTGGAGTGAACGAGTCATTCCCTATACCTAAAACAGTCACAAAATTTGGGATAATCATGTCAACTAACTGTTTGTTGGAAATGCTAAACAGTGATGTGAACAAACCTGGAGAAGCTACAGTTCCTGGAGGAACAAAATATGTGAAATTAACTCTATATTCACCTCAGAAAAGCTCAGAAGAATCTAGGAATATAGTAGCCATTTTATTGAAGAAACAGAGGTCAGATCTGAGGCTCCTAGAGCAGTTGATATTTGGAAGTAAAAAGTACCCTAGAGAAACAAATAAAATAGGAAAATTGAAACATTTCTAGGTCATTTCTCTCAAATTACTAGCCAGTTCCTGGGCTGCACTTGTGTAGAGCAACTCTACAGAGAAGCAGAGCAGGAAGGAAAAGTAGCCGGCTACAGAGAGGAAAAGATTCCATCTCTGCAAGTTCTGGGTGGGAGTGCTTCTGTTCATGGCTGGCAAGGGAACAGCCTAACACCACACCCTAGAAACAAATGCAGCTCCTGAGAGGGGTGTCACAGGGTAGGACTGTGCAAAATACCCAAGTGGATGCTCTGGGCCTGAAAACTGTGTCTGAGGTTGAGACGTTATTGAATGGATTGAAAACATTTGAAATTTTATAGAAAGCAATTTTGATGAGTTATAAGAAAATCAATGAAAAAAAATCCAAACTTTAAAAAGGAAGAAAGGAAAAGAAAGCATAGCAGAGACATGGGATATATTCAGAAGGACCAACATATGTATAATTGGAGACCCAGGAGGAAATGGAAAAGAAATAATATGTGAAAAAAAGGGCTAAGAATTTAAAAAAAGAAGAAAAAACTGATGAACTACATCAACATCAAGGTTTAAGAAACTCAACACAACTTAGTTATGCTAAATATAAAGAAAGCCATGCGTAAGTACTTCTGTCTCAGTGTACAAAAACTGCAGAAAAGGAGATGAAGGTAGGCACATTGAAAGTAAGCTGGACCCTGAATTTTCAACAGAAACTATGAAAACCAGCAGCCCAGAGGATGATGTGTTTGAAGGGTGAAAAGGGGAAGATGAAAGAGATGACTCCAGGTGGAAGGAAGGAATAACTGTTAGAAAAAATAAATATTCCAACTTTCTAAAAGAACAGCAAAAGCACTACTTACCTCATAGAGCGTCTAGATCTGTGTATCACATATATGTGTATGTATGTTTACACATGTATGGAGTTTACACATATACATGTTTATATGTAATATGTAGAATATAGTTTTAATGGGCGGAAGGAGTAGAGGCCCTGAGTAATTTTGCTTACAGTGTCCGGCAGTGGAGAGAGGACAGGCTAGCAGCGAGCTGCAGTAAGTCAACAGCACCCAGCCGAATCTCTAGGACAACCACTGAAGTGATAACTTTAAAATACGAAGAAAAAATAAAATAGAGGATTTTCATCACTTGCTGTAGAGAGGTTACTGCTCAGTGAGGATGCTGGACTCCAAGACGTGGTGGAGAAGCAGCAGCAAAGGAGACGCAAGGACAGGGACCTCTGCTGAAGCAGCTCTCAGGGGAGTTGACACTTGCCTGTGCAGCAGGGAAAAGACTGTGACAGGAATACAGGGTGTCCGGGTGTGCACGAGAGAAGAGGACAGCGCAGTGATAGGAACAGGGCTGCAGGGGTGAGGATGGAGCATCATCCCTGGGATGACCAGCAGGGCAGAGGTCCCTGGGACCAGCAGGCATGCTTATCTTGTGGAGCCAGTGTCCTTGGTTTGGGACTTCCCCTAGGAGAGCTGGTGGGAAGGAACAAAAATAAGGGGAACAGGAGGGCTTCCTGATTCCTGGGGGCTGCTGCGGTTGTGCAGCAGGGGATGCCAAAGATGGTTCCAGGAGCAAATGGGGACACTCCTGAAATGGACAATCATGTTTATGAGGTTTCCCTACGATTATATATTCAGCAATATCTTTCACAATAATTGCAATCAAGTGTTACATTTTAAGGTCAGGTCTAGTAATACATATTATCTTGAGCCTTGCGGAATGTGTGACTTTGTATTGGAGCATTACATTTCCCTGTGTATCAGGTTCATTTTGGAAATATTGTAGGATGTGTTTGTTTTATTGCTTTCATCCAACCTCCACACATTTGTGAAAAGTTTGTCAGTCACTGCACTGAGTACGGAAACTTGATTTAACGCATATTTTATTGAAAATAAATTTATTGGCATCTTCCATGTGCCAAGCACTGAATATTCACTTAGATTATATCAGTGAAGAAAATAGACTGAAAAAGAAACCATTTCTGATATAATCTGTCAGAGGAGGAGATAGATAATTAGCAATAATAATACAGACACGGAACTGGATAGAAGTGCCTGCCCAGTATGTGGAAGAACCAGAGAGGGGTAAAGAGGTGGGAGTAGGATCTGCAGGACATGGCGAAGTGGACTGTGGGTTGTTTCTGCCAGGATCCCGGGAAGAGCAGGGCAAGGGTCCTATGTGAGGAAAGTGCCTGGCAGGTCCTGGGCAGCAGGAGGCCCTGTGGTTGGAGGGTGAGAGTCACCCAGGGGAAGGGGAGACACATGGCCAAGAGGCAGACCTTGCAGGTCCCGTGGGAGCGCAGCCTGGGAGGTGGCCTGGGCTGTGAGCCCAGGAGTGCCCTGACTTGGGGGACTCAGGCTTCAAGAGGATCAGAGTTCCGCAGGCTGAGGGTGGGGAGGACGGCTGCGAAGAGGGCAGAGGCTGTAGGAGCTCGGGAGACCAGGGTTCCCAGCTTGGCCCAGAGTCGAGCTAGTCCTGCATGAGGGTCACAGCTTCTGCCGCTCTCTTGGCCTTGCCCGGCAGCCACAGCCTTAGGAACACAGTTTCCACAGGCAGGATGGAGTAGGCCCACCAGCCCACATGGGGAGACCACCTGCCAAGTAGCCAGTGAGGCCCACTGGGCAGATGGCACCTTGCTCTTCCTCAGGGCCTCCTGGTTTATCACTCAGCTGTCCACCAGGAACACACAGGATGGGCCTGAGTGGGCTTCCTCAGGACTCTGGCTGTGATGGCCTGCATGCTTGTCCTACGGCGGGCCATTCTCTAGCCTCCTGGTCAGCAGGGCCTGGCCCATGGTCCTCAGAGGGCACAGCTCTGCACTGCACACTGCTGGTCCCGGGCCCTGAGCTCGGTGCCCCATTTTTTCTCTTCTTAGAAGGATTATAAAAACACAGAGCTGCTCATTAATCGATGATTTATTAAGGTTCTTGGTTAATTGGTGATTCCTATCACCTATTTTCCTTCCTCCTTCCACTGGGCACCAAGGAAGCCCAGTGGGCAGGAGGCTGTGGTGGTCTAGCCACCTGGGAATCTGGCCCTGGAGAGGTGCGCATGCACGTGCTCTGCAGTGCTGTGAAGAGCAGAACCCAGAGAAGTCCCTCTTATGAAAGCTGCCCTTTTGGAACAACACACACAGGTCAAGGTCTGCGGGGTCCCTCCCGAACCAGCGGGTCAAAGAGGCACCCCCACATTCACCTAGCAGTGGAAGTCAGGATGAGGTGGAGCCGACTGGCTGCCCATTCCCAGCCCTCCGAGGACAATCAGACATGCCAGGGAGACCAGTCAAAGCAAGTACTTGTTTAATTGCAGAACAAGCATTCAATTTATAGGGCCGTTCGGCCAATCAGAGACAATGCACGTAGCCAGCAGCTGTCCATGTAGCAAGGCACACAAGCCTCCTGAATTCTGTCCACGAGCTGATCACGTTTGCGGAACCAACAGTAAACCAATCACATCCCTTCTTCTTCTGTGCCCTCCACGCCCACATACTTCGCAGGGGCTAGTTGCCATCTTAAGGGCGTAGCTTGAGTTAGCTCCCCACAAGTCCCCCTTTTTTGTTTTGTATGGTCCACCTTGGGAATGTGCCTGTCTTAGGCCACCCCCATCTTTCAGGGGATCTTACCTGTCATTGACTACCATTCCAGCCTCATGGTGGGCCCATACCTTAAGGCTGTTGGATTTCCTGCAAGGCCACATAGACCCAAGGGTCTCGAGGGGTTTGGGGTGTTCTTCAAGCGCCTGTGCTAGCATTGTGATCTTGTTTTGGAGCTGGGCTTGCCCTATAGCATTTCTAGCACCTGGTAACAAAAGGCAACAGAAGAAGGATGAGACCACCAATGCCCAATAGGGCTAAATTTGGAAGAAGCTTGTGAGTTTTTGCCACATGTCAGTAAAAAATTGGGCAGAAGGCAAAATTTTCACCTTTGTATGGTTGAGCTTAACAATCAAGGACAATTGGGAGGACAAATTTAACATTTTATCATTCCAGGGTCCCCTGACGTAACACAGTTAATTGCTCTGATAGAATGTCCATTTCTTGCTGGAGGATCATAATACCCCCAGCAAGGTGATTACTGAGAGTAAAATATTGTTCTTGTCACAAATGACCTCTTGGAGCTTCTGGGAACTTTAAGTGGTTTGTGTGATCATGATGGCAGGCAGCAGTGGTTGCAGCAGCGGCAGACGCAGCCACAGCAGTGATCTCAGTGGCAGTGATCCCTCTGTTAAGGCTGGGTGCCATTGTAGAATTGGAGGCTCTGTATGGCCGTCTGAACAATTGTCCCGAGGATGAATATCAGCACAACAATTATCAGAATTCCAGTCAGCACCAGGCAAGCAGTCCACCATGGTCATTTACATGGGCTCATTCCTGTAAATTAAGGAGAGAGATCACCCCTCAAGAGTAGATGCTCTTGGGTTATCAATTTGTTCAGGGTGGCAATATTTAAGGTTTCTAGCAGGTACTCAAATAGGACTCAATTCGCCTATTGGGAAAACACATCCAAAGCCTTGGCCTGCACTTATAAGGGGGTCAGGTCCACGCCAACATCCTGTTAGGGGGCTTTCCATTGGACCTCAATTTTGATATAAGGTGTCTGATTGGACCCATGTCTTTGGAAAGCCGTGAGAGGCTGTTCTTTTGAAAAATTTAAAATATTTAATGTGAGCATAGCCATTCGTAGCTGATCATGAGGGTTGGTTCCCCCTTTTTGTTTTTGTAATTGATCCTTTATAGTTTTATTATGTCGCTCTATGATGGCTTGTCCTCTTGGGTTGTATGGAATTCCAGTGGAATGTTTAATATGCCATTGGGCAAAAAATCCCTGCAGGGCTTGGCTCACAAAACAAGGCCCATTGTCTGTTTTGATTGCCCATGGGACACCCATGAATAGCATTGCTTGCTTTAGAGCCTTAATTACATGGGATGCTTTTCCCCCTGTAAGGGCAGTAGCATATACAAGGGAGGAGTATGTGTCAATTATCATATGTACAAATTTACATTTCCCAAAGGTAGGGATATGAGTGACATTCATTTGCCAGAAGGAATTGGGTATTTATCCACGAGGGTTGACTCCCTGTGGTTGGAGTGGACCCAGTGGTAGCAATGGGCCACAAGAGGAGCATGCATGGATCAGATGCTCTAGTTGAAAGCTCTATATGACCTAACGCTAGTTGCTTGTGGGCAAAATTCTTTAATGTTGAAAGCTTAGGCTCAAGAATAGGCCATTGCTCCATTTAGGAGGGTGAGGTGTCCAGAGCTTCCGTGAGAGCCAAAATCATTAGGGGTGAAAGAGAGATACCATATAATAACTAGTAGTTTAAATATTGAGAAGAAAACATGAAAAGTATTTACATGGATCAGTTCCTTTATATAAATGCTATAACATGAGAAACACCCAAAATCAAATAGAGTTTTACTATCGAGGTGTAAACCCAGTAAAAGAAAACAACAATAAAATACTGTAAAAGGTACAGAGAAGATGTGGCTATAGGAAACCTTAGTGTAAATTGTAGTACATAACTTTGGCCCATGTAGAATACAAATTATTTATTGAAGTTAGAATTTTTTAAATAAAACAGTGCTTATTAGAAGTATTTTAATATGAATTAGATATATAATCTAAATGTAGAAACTTTAAAAACATTAACAGCATTAAGCCAGTGCCATTCATTTGTGTTTCCATTTTGCTTTTGTTTTAAAAGCTGCTGTTTTGACTCAAGAAAAATCTCTAAGGCCTACATTCTTTTAAAAGTATTATCCATTCTTGTCAGATTTATATTTAGTCTTTAGGAAGTGATTTAGGTTGGCAATGCAGCTCAAAGTAACTCTAGGAGAGGGGTTAAATTAATCAGAAATCTGATTTTGAGCCAGTAAGATTTTTAGGCTAAACAGCAAATTTAAGTGAGAGAAATTATTTATCATTTTAATAACAGTTATAGACATAAACATTTCAATGTGCAATTATTTATATCTTTATTTTTTATTGACTGGGAGGTATGTAATTTGTTTTTCCCAAATAACCATAGAAATCTTGTATATATGGCAGCATATTTATATTTTTTTAAAAAATTTAGGTATGCCTCTGTTTGTGTGTGTCTGTGTAGAAGCCAGAAGGAGTACTTGAAGTGTTAACTATACAGGCTGAAATAGTTTGCTTTCTTGTATAAGTATTAGGTGATGAACTGTAAATAGATAATTGGTATATCTTCCTCAGTATAAAACTGAATACAGAGTACATGAATTAATAATGATTCTACCATAATGATCAGAAACGTCTTTAGTGGCAGAAATTCACTTATTGAAGTTTTTATATCTAATTGGGGCATATTTATTGGCTTAGAAGTGAAATTGGGCTTTCACCCTCTGATCCTGAGGATGAGATCCATCCTGGTAGTTTGTCCCTGGCAGAGTGGTGCTGCAGCCAGGGGGCTGCAACATTGGGCAGGAGTTGGATCTGTGTCTCCCTCGCCTGTAATATCTCTTTCCCCTAGAGAGTAGGAGGCAGTGGTGGCGGTGGTGGCGGCGGCAGCAGCAGCAGCAGCAGCAGCAGCAGCAGCAGCAGCAGCAGCGAGAGAGGGGAGTTAGGTGCCTCTGAGCACCTTTATTGCCTTAGGCCTTTCCAGCTGTCTGGGAGCAGGCTGCGGTGCTTTGTGGCAGTGGAAAGTCACCTGCCAGCTAGCTGTCGGTCACTGGCCTGAGAGCCGTCCTTTGCCAGTCCTGCCTGATTGGGCAGAGGGGCCAGAAGGAAGAGAAGGTGGGAAGAGTCTGCCGATCGTGAGAAGAGGAGAATGCAAGGCAGACTTATAGTAAACATTGTCTGTGAAAGCCCGATCCGTTGCACTCTTTACGTTTGTGCAGCGAGTGCTGTGGATTGGCTGGCAGCAGGGATTCCGACCTGCATGCGGATGCAGTGAGTGTGGCCTCGGCCGGAGGAGGTGCTGGCAGAGTGTGTTTGGGAATTTTATCTCCGCGAGTGGCACTGTGGCAAGGGCATGGTCACTTTAAGGCTCTGGGACAGTTTTTTGCTAGCCAGCGCGGGTTGTCGGCGGCGCCTGTGATCGGGCTGCTGGAAGGCTGGCCGCAATGAAGTCTGCATGCGCATGCTGGGGCCGCGGTGGGCAGCGGTCACATGCACGTGCGGGGGTCGCAGCTGCCAGCGGGCGCACCGGTGCCACCCGCACAGAGCCACTAAAGGGTGGGCGGGGCTAACACCGTTTGGAACCAGGGTGCTGCGGCTGATGTGTTAGCACGTGGGTCCGTGGGGCTGTAGCCATGGCCGCCAGCCGGCCAGTGCCTGCCGTGCAGGCAGGGGCAGGGACCTCCTCTTAACAGGGGAAAATGGCAGCCGACCGTCCTCAGAGGGAGGACGACAATATGGTGGAGGTCGACTGTCTTCCCACAGGGAAGCCTAGTTCAGGGGCTGAAGGCAGGGAGGAATCATCCCAGGGGGCAGAGAGACCCCCTTTGGGCTTAGTTTCTCTATGTGTTCCCCGGAGGTCTCTTTGGACGCCTCAGGAGAGAAGCATGCCTTCCGACAAAGTAGGATAGACACCCGGAGGGGGTCCTCCCCTACATTGACTTCCCTCTTATGGACCAGTTGTTCCATTTGCTCCCATGTGGAGCGATAGAAAAGATTACTAGTGGGGAGCCAGGGAGCTGCCCGCCTGAAGGTCTCCCAGACCTTTTCAGCTTGGGTATCTGAAACCTCTAAGCCCTTACTCTTAAGCAGATATCTGAAAGCTTTCAAAGTATGGTCCCCTTTTCCATTAGCTTGACCTATTTTTAGGTAAACTCCAACCTGAAGACCTGCAGATCTACTCACATGATTGGCCCAACTTGCCACTTATGGTTTCGGTTTCTCCCGCTCCTCACACGGGGCACCACAATGCGGGGGTTAGGGTCCGTCCCGAACCAGCGGGTCGAAGAGGCACCCCCACATTCACCTAGCAGTGGAAGTCAGGATGAGGTGGAGCCGACTGGCTGCCCATTCCCAGCCCTCCGAGGACAATCAGACATGCCAGGGAGACCAGTCAAAGCAAGTACTTGTTTAATTGCAGAACAAGCATTCAACTTATAGGGCCGTTTGGCCAATCAGAGACAATGCACATAGCCAGCAGCTGTCCATGTAGCAAGGCACACAAGCCCCCTGAATTCTGTCCATGAGCTGATCACATTCACGGAACCAATAATAAACCAATCACATCCCTCCTTCTTCTGTGCCCTCCATGCCCACATACTTCGCAGGGGCTAGTTGCCATCTTAAGGGCGTAGCTTGAGTTAGCTCCCCACAAAGGTCCTTACACTGACATCGAGGGAACACCAGTTCCATGTGGAGACTGCGCTGCAGGCCTACAGCCGCAGGGGCTGTGAATCTGCTACTCCATGCCTGCTCCTGAAGGCATTTCGTCACTAAAACCATTACAAATAGGCTGATTTTTCACTTACTTATTAAATGCCTTGTCTCTATGACCCTCACAACAATCCTATGAGGTATGTACTATTGCTGTCCCCGTTAGAGAGTAGAGGAAATAAAGACCAGAAATGTCCAGGAATCAGCCCAGCATCACACAGCCGGAAGATATCACGGGAGGCTCTGCAGTGCTAGTCCGGTCTCGACAAGCCACTCTCCTCCAGTAATTTCTCTTTACTCAGAGTTTCCACCTTTCTGTGAGTGGAAGAAATCCTGGGCCTAGAGGGTCAAGTTGACGAAGTCTAGAAATTTCCTAAGAATACCTGTCTCAAGGGAATTAGGGAAGCAAGAAAGCAGGTATGATGTGTGAAATAAAATTTTAATAAAGGAAGAGAATTATAAAAATCTACAGAATGGGGAGAAAAGTACATACGTGATAAAGGATTTGTATGTTCAATATACAAAGAATTTTTATAACTCAACAAGACAAACAACTCAATTAAAATATAGGCGAAGGACTTGAATGGTTATTTCTCCCAGGAAGACACGCACATGGCTACACAGCACGTGGACAGATTATCAACCCCGCTAGTCGATGGAGAAATGACATCCAGGCACATGGAAGCACCACTTCCTCCTCAGCACAGTCAACCAGAAAGTAAGAAAACCAAACGGAAAACAGCAAGCTCCGAGAGAAACTGGGTTTTTGCTCATGGCTCCTGGGAAGCAAAGCGGCCCAGCTGTGGTGGAAATCCTCAACAACTTAGAGACGCAAACTTGGCATCCCTAACAGTTAAGCACAGAGTTGCCAGATGAAGCAGGAATTCCAGTCCTAGGCTTAAAAATTGAAAACAGAGACTCAAGCACCTGTCTGCACGTTCACAGCAGCACAATCCACAGCCAACGGAGTGGAAAAATCCTCTCATCTGCCAAAAGATGACAGGCAAACAGATTTGGGTCTGTAAGAGCAACGACATAGTACTCAGCCACAAACAGGGACAGCCCACTGCAGGAGCTCATTACAAGTGGACGTGGAGGGCAGCTGCTGCAGGAGTGCAGCTGGACACCGGATGACACATGTGACAGGTCCGGAACAGGGTGCTGGGACACCAAGACAACAAGCAGGCAAGGCACCTCCGCAGCGTGTGTTGGGCATTGAGGAGGAACCCACTAACAGGTGCGGGGTTTCCTTCTGGGTGGCGAAACGTGTTGGAGCCACGTGGAGGAGGCATCACATAGCACTGTGAAGGTACTAGACGGTGTTGGGTTGCTCACTTTGAAAGGGCTACTCTGTGTCATGTAAATTTCACTCAGGTAAAGAACCAGTCACACATATCTGAGTAAAAGTCAGAAGGAAATCCTTGGAATGTTAGATATTGTAGGTTGGAAACTAAAATCCCAAACCACTGAAACCTTAGAGATTCAGTGTTGCTCAAAGATCGGGAGACCTGGTATCACTAGGTCTCGGGTCCCCAGGGTCCCTGTGGCCCTTGGGGTGGGCTGGACCATACTTGTGGGCTCTGAGCTGCGGGCCAGGCTGTGCAGGAGCCATGCACTTACCTGGAGAGCAGTGCTCACTGTGAGGTGCTGGGGTGGTCTCCAGAGATGGACACAGCGCCCACTGGACCTTGCCTTGTCCTTCTACATTGGGTGCTGCTGGGAGCTCATTGTAGAGAGGATGGCGTGAGGCCAAGAGCAGCTTGTTGGACCTGCAGCTCAACAGCGAGGACTCCAGGTCTCCTGTGTGGGTCTGCTCGGTGATTCTGGGCAGTGCACTCAGGATGCACTCAGGAGCCCGTTGGATGCAAGAATGGACAATCGCGAGGCCCTGCTCCCTACTTTGGGCTGAACTCTGGCTCAGCATTCTGGAGGCTTCACCCAGATGCTTTGTGATTCTTCTGTGTTTGGAAGCCTCAAAAACTGGTCTTTTTTCTCTCCTCATGGCCTGTGCACTCTTTGGGAGGACCAGCAAGAAATCACTTTTGACCTAGAGTTTTTGTTTGGGATCAAACTCTGAATGATGCTTTTAAATTTGCAAATGTATAGCACTGATTATTATTATTACTATTTTGTATCTAGGAGAAATTGTGAAATAATAGGAACATAGATATTGTAGTTTTGGAAATGGACCATTGGGAAACTTAAATCAGGTGTACATTACTGAGTGTCTTAGACTTTTGGGGTGGCTATAACAAAATGTCATCAAATTTGGAGGGTGGGAAGTCCAAGATCAAGGTACTGGCAGACTCTGTGCCTGGCGAGGACCACTTCCCGGTTCAGATGAGCATGGTCTCTCTGTGTTCTCATGTAGAGGGAGGAAGGAAGGGGCAAGGATCTCTCTGGGGCCTCTTTTATAAGGACACTACGTCCACTCATGAGAGCTCCACCCCACAACCCAATCTTCTTCAAGTACCGTCACCTTGGGGCTAGAACTTCAACAACTCTGGGGGGACCTCTGGGTGAGAGCAGTGAGTTATAACACGTGGCTGGAACGTCACTCAGAGGTGAAAACGTCCCCTGGAAGCCTCTTTTTCACAGGGAGTGTGCAATAAGTCTCCATCAGGATGTGCTTTTTCTGCTGACCTAATATGGACCGGGTAAATCCGAATCCGGAGAAAAGTTATCACCTCACAAAAACAAGTTCCCTAGAAACCAGCTGGGTCGGGGTGCTAGTTTCTGTGGCTGCCGTAGCACATCACAACCTAGGTGGCTCGTTGCCACAGAAATGTGTGGCCTGTCAGTGTAGGAGACCAGGATCTGAGAGGCAGGTGAGGAGGGCGTGCCCCTCTGCAGGCGCCAGGGGAGTGTCCTGCCTTTTCCAGACCCTGATTTCCCCCACCATCTGTGGCTCGTGGCAGTATACCCCACTCTGCCTCTGTCTCCACATGGCCATCTCTGTTCAAATGTTACTCCACTTTTCTTTTAAAGGACACTTGTCACTGAATTTGGGGCCACGGGAGTATCTGGGATGATTCTTCAGTTAATGCAATCTCCAAAGACCCTTTTCCAGATAAGACACTTTCCCTATTCTAAGTCCTGGGGTCAGGACACAATCACATCTCTCTGGGGCTTGCTCAGCCCACCGCAGGTCGTGACTGGTTTGGAAAAGGTGGGTTCCGTTCTGTGCAGTCCCACCCCAGGCTCCAGAGGCCATAGGCTCGACAGGGCAGCTGCAGGCCTCCTCCACGGGCTGCGGAGCCCACCCAAGTGACTCCTCAGGAAGAAGGCCTTTCCAAGCAGCCTCTTAGCGTGGTGCTCCCAAGCCACACTTGGGTTTTAGCAGTTCACTGGGCTTTGTAAATGTTAAAGCCATGGATTTACAACCTGGTAATAACTCTGCAGTGTCCAAGGACTTACACAGGATGTGACCCAATTCCAGCAACGGAGACCGTGTGATCACGCCCTGGGGTCTTGCTCGGGCTGCCACATTCGTGGTGAGAGCTCCCTGATAGCTCTGATAGCTCGGGGGCAAGTGTCCCTGGGGTTTTTGAGTAGGAGCAACAGCCAGGGGACAGAAAGCCTTCAGGAGAAGGCCACCTGTCCCCTGTCAGGAAACCCTACACCCATGCTGTGTCCCCAGCTTTGGACCTGGGCCCAAGGTCAGCCATGGTAAGAGGACTCCCAACATGGGAGGTGTGAGTGTGGTGACCTTTCACCCCTGCACCCCCTTACCTTTGGCTTTCTTGGCCATGTTCTATTTCTGGAGCCACCCAGGTGCTGGCACTTCCCCTGCAGCCATTTCCTCTTCCCTCCCAGAATCCTCTTGGGACCCTTCCCTCAGGGCTCCCTGTGCTTTCCCATGGAGGCTGTTGGAGGAACGGCCCTATCAGGCTCTGATGCTCCTGGGCCCCCGGAGGACCCTTCCCAGTCAGGGATGCACTTGGCTACTTAGACGTGGAACTGGGGTGCAGGGCACAGTGTGGTTTGCCCCCAGGACGTGTCAGAGACTCCCAGGCCAGTGTGCCCTCTCCACAACTCAGGCACCAGGCTGGCTTGGGACATTCCTTGGCGAGGTTCTCCTTTACCATCCCACCACCCTCCCTGCTGCTCTGGGCAGGGCAGTCACCATGCTCTCAGCCCAGGAAGCCATTCTGTCCCAGCCACAAGGGTCTTGCTCCCTCCTGGGGTGTGATTTAGCGTTCAGGCTGTGATTTAATGCTAATGCCACTAACGTCAGATGCAGCCATCCTGGAAATGAATGAGGAATTCGGAGAATGGCTCTGAGATTTCCCTGGGCAGCACGAGACGAGTGGACTGGCTGGAAGCGGAGGCCTGGCTTTGTGTCATCTGGGGAGGAATCTCTCTGACACTACCCACGAGGCCCCCCAAGTCTAGGTGCTCTCTAAAGTATTGTGAAATATTTTAGTGATCAGCATGACTGCTGCCTGGAAGATTGGAGGAGATGGGGAATATTCTTTACGTATTATTACCTGGTCCTTTCACTGCGGCAATTATTAGATAATCTCTGAAATGTGGACTTTCAGGGTAGAAATTAAACATCAACCATCAGCTGTTCAAGGCAAATTGGTTTCTCGTTGGATTTTTTTTTCTTTTTCTTTTACTATGGATACTGCTTGGCTGACCAAGCTTCTTGTCAGCATTCAAGTTCTTATGCGAACGCTGGACCGGGAGAGATTGATACATACCATTAGCATAAACTCCCATCTGCAGGGCAGACCACAGAGCATCAGCGTCAGCTCAGTACCAGGCCTGAAGTTGGCTTGACTGGGAAGATATTTCATTTACATGCCTGTGTTTAAAAAGGTGGCAATTCTGAGTGATGGAAACATGCACTGGCTGCTCCTTACAGTCCCCGTATAATATCCAGCAGATCGTGCCACTGGGAATGATCAGGTGCCGGGACACTGACAAAATGCGGCAGCACACGGCCCTGTATTTACAGTACACTATCTCATTTTTAATAGAACTTGTCCAGGAAAGTATTCCAAACAAGTTTCAATTGGCTGGCCTCCTTCTTGCAGCTGTGAGGATTAATATTCCAAACAGGTCTATAATTTCAGGTCTCGAGTGCAATTTTCCTAACTCGCTGTAAGGCCCCGGCCCCCTTCCCTGCATGCCATCACGTGCTGTCCTCTCCCTCCTCTCCTGTCTCCTTCCCCGCTCTCTCCCACTTGCATTCTGAATATCACTCCGTCTGAATGGAATCCTGTGCAGTTGCTCAGCCTCATGCCCTGGTCATGGGCTGGCTCCTGCTTAGCGTAAGCAGACTTACCAGAAATGAAGATGTGCTTGTGTATCTGTCCCGGAGCAGCGAAACCTTAAGGCGTCTTAAAAATTCTCCTTATATGGCTTTATTTATTCAGTTTTTTATTAGTTTGTCAGAGCAGTGAGAATCTCAAGACCGTGGGAACGTGCAGTGTGCAGATGGGAAATCTTTTCTGTGGTTAACATCATGATAATAGTAATGAGAATGCAGATGCTAATAATGACAGCCTTGTAGGTCGGAAAATGCATAAAAATAAAGATAAACAAGGGGTGGAGAGTGAAAACACGGTGAATACCAGGGACAAGGCTCAGAGAACTCCCTGATAAAATGGAGCAATTTACAAAACATTTATGGGGGCTTTTAAGAACTGCGAATTTGTCAAGTGTTATGAAGCAGGGAGCAGCAGGCAATAGAGGGAATGTCTTCAGAAAAAAGCGCCCTGACGCTTGCCAAAAAATCTGTGCAGGAGTGATTCCTGATGCTCCCTTTAGCAATCTGAATGCAGATTTGGAAGCTCTTTCTCTTTTGGAGTGAGCAGGGTAATTTAATGAGCTGTTTAGAATTAGCAAATGTCTTTAAAATTTCCAAATACTCTTCTCCTGAAAATAGCACATGAAATGACTCCAGGTATTGTTCTTTTTCTCCTCCCGTAGGCACTGTCCCTACCTGCCATTATCTGTGGATGTGATTTACTCCCGCTCTCCCCAACAGACAACAGTCTGAATGATGCAGGGACGCAGCCAGCACCCAAGCCCGCCTCTCTCCCTCCCATCCCTCCTAATGAGGAAAATGTATGCAACTCGGACCCGGTAACCTGATCGAGGTAGCTGAAGAGCACCGTGAACTCTCCACCCGGCAGTCAGAGGGAACCACATTTGCAATTTTTCTGAGGTTTCGCAGAACTGGAATGACTCAGTCCTAGGAAGGTAATGTGAAAATGGGAAATGGAGCCGTTAGAAGAGGAGGCAGCATTATTCCCTTTATTTCCATGCCTGTGGGCCTCACTGTGTAATTCAAGATGTTCACAGGAAGGTGCGGTTCTGCCCACCCCTCCCCAGGGCCTCCACTCTGAATGCTGCCATTCACACGTGGTACCCGTGAACAGCGCCCCCTGGGCAGCCCACCTGGCACTGCTGTGCGAGGACAGCTTTGCTGCGAATCCACTGTGAATCCGAGAGCTGCCAACGACCCAGAAATCTGCCCTGGGTTGGTGTTCTGCATACATGTGTCCACATGCACCACGCTTTGGGCTGTTGTCTGAAATGTACCACCAAACGACAAGCCACCCCTGTGGAAGCTGTAGATGACCCAGGCTCTGCTTTCCCGACCCTTCTTATGTAGGTAGTGAATTCACTTGAGTGACCCATGCACTGTCCGCGGCCTGTTGTCATTCTCAGCACATAAGATGTCAGTTGGGGAAAAGCTTGGCAGCTACTTCAAAAGTTCCTTCAAGAGGCTTTCTGTGCATTGATTCTTAACCCCTCGAAACTCATGAGGTGATTTCTCATTATGAAACGTGCTCCAACCCACGTCCTACCTTGATGGGGCAGGTTAAAGGCCAGAGGTCTCAGTGGTCCCCACCTTGCCCATCCTTCCATGCATGGTCTCTACCATTAATTACCGCAGCTCGCTAACTCAGCCCTGCCACTGACCCACAGGCTCTGGATTACATCACACTGCCTTAAAATTTTAGGGCCAATTTTTAAAAATATCATTATTTATGTGTTAATCTTCACAGATGACATTTTAATTTAGCTGGGGCCTTCAGGAACTGTGCTGCAAGCCCTTCCTGCCTGCCTCGGGTCAGGCCCTCTAATCCACTGGCTGGAGTTTTCAGGGTCTGAGTTGATCGGGCTCAAGAACACTGACTGGAGTTAGCACATCTCACGGGAGACTGACACAGGAAACAGAGTGCCAGTTCCTTAATTTACAGTGAGTAATATAAGTGTCAAGCAGACCAGATGTCTGCTTCCTCCTGACCAACACATCTTCTCCCTGTGGACAAGCTACTTGGGAAGTCAAACAATCAGAAGGATGCTTGGGGAACAGGCGGTCAGCCAGAGCCCCGAGTCTGATTATTCCAACGCTAGCTACATGATATGGCACACCTGCCAGGCGGATTAGGCTCTTGGCCCAGGTGACAGAGGACTTCTTCCCGGGGTCGATTTTTAGGTGAGTCTTGCAGCAGGCCACAAGAAGCCCCTCCTGAACTCCCAGTATGGACCTACTTCTTATCATGCTGAAGGTTCTCCCCCAACCCCAGAGACACATCTCACATGCGCTAATTCTTCTGGACATGAAGACAGTCTGTCTCATTGGTGAGTTTTTGTTTTGTTGGGCTCTGATCGTGTTGTGTGGATGATGTAGTTTAATTCTCAGAGGGAAAACCTGATTCCCAGGTTCTTCAAGGACATACTTGTGTGACCTCCAAGGTCACCCTCTTGCATCTGTGTTGGCTCCTTCTCATTCCTTATCTTTTGCTTATGTCCTGTGAGCAAACTGATGGCTGCTCCCAGGACACAGCCTTGGGCCATCAGGGTCTCCTGAACCTTGGCTATAGCACCAGCGAGGTAGCATGGCTGCTGCCTACTGCCCAGGCTGATGTGCGGATCTGATGGTGATGCAAGGTGCTGCTGAGTCTGAGCAGAGAGAAGGGATTTTTAAAAATTATTTTTAATATGGTTCTTGGACTTGATTCTCTTTAGTTTGGCTTTGTTCCTGTAGAACTCAGGATGGACATGGAAAGTCACTTTAAAAACAGTTCACACACAAACACATTTCCTGAAGCTACCTAAGATTTCCTGGTCAGTAAGTTTCCCCATATGATCTCCTGGGCATAATCTGATCTTTGGTTTTGCTAGAAACATCTTTAAGATTTGTCCATGGTTGTCAAACACATGTTCTACTCATGGACACCCAATGGTATTTGTTTAAGAAATAGCAGCTATAAAAAAATAAAAAACACAGTAAGAATTCCCCTGATATGATTTTGTAAATAACTATCAATGAAGAAAGTAGTCTAGCTGACCAGCATTAAAACATCTTTGTAAATCATCAGATGTAAATCATTGCCAGCTTTATTCATAATAACTCACAGATTAGGTCTTTGGGCTTTGACAAGGAAATGCTCCTGGATTTGGTTAGATGTGGGGACTATGCCTGTGCTGCACATTGCTCTGAAAGCCACCCTACTGGGACGGCGGCCTTCCCTCCCAGGTCCTCTGCAGGTGTGGCAGCAGCTTCAGAGCCCCACAGGATGGGCGTGGAGGCCTGCCGAAGCTCCCTGGGTGCTAAAGGGCATAACTGTTCTCCTCCCACCAGGACTTCTGGGGTGCCACCATCCACTTTGGTCAGCTCTGCTGCACGTGAACTCAGACATGCACACAAAACGTTGTCACGAAGCCTGCGTGGGTCCTCCTGTGTTCAGAGCGAGCCTCCTATATACCACTTAGTTGCATACCAGCTTCACGGAAATTACACCTGAAGAAAAATAAGTAGTCATGCTAACAACTGCTCAAAGGACTGATGAGGTTGTTTAGACCCCTAATTGGACGCCAGAACAGGAGCTATTCCTCTCTAATTAGCATATCACGCCGTAACTCTAAGCCAGTCACGTTCGGGTGCCTGGTCGCCTTCACCTTGCTGTCTGTATCCCTTGGCAAACTGGAAGCAGGTGCCCGGCCTGCAGTGGAGGAGCATGGTGTGCGCGGCTCTATCTTGTGAGCACCGTGTACCTGCTACTCTCATTAATTAAAAAGACAGCTGTTACCCTAAAAAAGTGCAATTTGCTTAATGACAGATATTTTAATGTGTATGCTAATTTCAGGGCTCTCTTATCTTCTCCCAGAAGCACATGGGTGGAAGGGGGCCCTGTACTGTGGCTGTGAAGTGAGCTTACACTGGAGCCCGCAGAGGGAAGGGTGGTGAACTTTCCTCTCAGGAGGGGACATGTGCCTGTACTTCTCAGCCATCAGGGCTTGGAACCATCCGAGACCGTGACAAATCTCCCTTCCCCTCCAGAGCAGTCCTGTCCTGGTCCCCACTGTGGAAAACCGCCAGTCTTTTTTGACATCCCTGACATGAAATAGTGAAGACAGAGCAGAAAGGTGCTGTCTTGTACCTAATGACCTTGTGTGAGAGAGGGACAGAAGCAGCTCATTAGAGTGATTTAATGCAGTATTTTGTTAAAACTAAATCAAAATAATCTATGGAATGTGGCTGAGATTTGTCCCAACTTGAAGCACACAAGACTGTGCTTTATCTCTTTGTTTTCATTTTGCAGCTAAATGGAATTCTAAATTTGAAATACTACAGAACAGGATGCTTTCCAGATTTAAAAAAGAAAAAATTTTTATTTCCAAAACAGGCTCATAATCTTGGGAGAACCGCATAGCAGGGCATAAACAAGACTTGGCTCATATTTGAAGCTGCAGTACAAACAGAAGTAAAGAGACAGATAGAAAGAAAAAGACGTACAAATATATGCATGAATGCACTTAAACATATAAATACGGATGGGGGAGGGAAGAGGAAGGACATCTCAGAAACAAAACCTAGGAAAATAGTTCCATAATTCTCATAAGCCCAAATCAGCCTTGTCTTCAATACTGTTAACTGTTTTTCCTTTGGAAAAATTTTATTATGCTATTTCCCTTCTCTCATTGAAAGAAAAAGCTTAGACTGCATTTGCAAGTTGCCAGGAGTGAACCCCTTGATCTTCACCCCTATTGAGATTGTCAAAAGTACCGGAAGCTGCAATCGGTGCCTTATGGAGCCTATGTTTTCAGGAAATTGCAGCTATACAAAAAGCAATCCTTTTTTTTCAATGGTTTTTGAGAAGATTCTGCAGCTCCCTGTAGGTGCAGAGGAATCTACTGGATCTGCTTTAAATTTCAGTTCTGAATTCTCCTTCCTGTTGGTGGGCACTAGAGCAGAATGAGTGTCTACTCACGTCACCCTGGCTCAAGTGCTCATGTTCAGGTCTGCAGACGCCAACGCCACCACCCTGAAGGAGGAGATGTCCCTGAGCCAGTTCCTCCAGGTGCCACAGCTTGTGGGTTCCTGCCATTTGAGACACAACCCCAGGTGCATTCAGCAGGCTGCTTCCTATCAGTGCGAAGGAGTGGGTGTCAATAGGAGCTGCAGCTCCACTTGTGGGTTTGGGGGACTTTGCTGGTACCTGAGTTCAGCAGAACACTGTTATGTGACTTGTTCACCATGAATTAGCTATTATAGAGAATTTTCAATACTTTTAAAACTAGGAGGGAAGAATTCTAGAGCTTACTATGTATTAAAAAAATTAATTCCATTTTTTCCTCTGACAATTTCCCACATCTATTGAATTTCCTGTGGGGAGAATATAGTCTAAAATAGAATAAAACATAAATTCTCTTGCTTTTCTCAAAAGTTAAGTTTTCTTTACACATCTGTAAAAAAGTAGCACAAAAATTGGTGAATACACGGAACAAGATCATATTTAAATACATGCACATCTTCAAATTACCAACGTGAAGGAGTGAGATTTGTTACTTGTGTTGGGGGGACTTTTATCCAGATAGGCACATCTCCACCTTCACTAAGCACATGTGGGCCGGTATTCAGTGCTCAGGGGACTAGTGGCCTGAGAACAGAGACACAGAGATGCCTAAGCAGTGACAGACCAGGGCCCCAAGCAAGTGTTCCAAGGTCAAGGCTTGTCCTGGTGCTCTGTTAATGAAAATCTTAGTGATCCTAGGATAGAATGAAATGAACGCCTTGGGATTTCAGAGGGATCCCTGGATATTGACCACGTGGACTCAGGTTGAATTGGCCATCAGGTCGTGGGGAGTAAATGTGGCCACTTCGAGTGGCCTGTCCATGCCAGACAGCCCTGTAGGTGCTGAGCACTCAGGACAGAAGGAGCAAGTTATTTCCAAGGAGTCGAGTGTCTTCTGATCGCAAAGCGCAGGTTCTGAACTGGCGGTGGCTATCACTGAGGATCGGTCGCTCTGGGCCTGGGTGGGGAGGCTCCTGTCTGCACAGTCTGCTGGGCATTGGTGGCGTGCTCAGGCGGGTGGGGAAAACGCAGCCCTGGGTTGGCCCCACCACTGGCACCGTCTTCTGCTCCACACTCCGGGGTCATTAGGTGGACCCTCTTATGCAGCAGGTCTCTCTTTTGTGGTGTGACCTTATAGGATGTGACCTGGAAACCGGCAAGGCTGTGCGTGGACCTTAAACCAGAGAGGATGGCATCATCTAAAATGAAACCTCGGGAATATTCAAGTTTATAGGATGTAAAAAGCAGAAAGGTGGGGCGGGGGATTTCAGGAGGAAAAGAAGGACTAGAGGCGAATGTCCCCGCCGGATTTGCCCATCTTTCTTTAGAGAAAGTCACCATCCCGTGACAACCTGGTTCTCCTACTTGTACGCCTCCCTACTGCTGTCAGTCCAGGACAAGAGGGTCCCCAGCCCGCTGGTCCCACACCTCATTCCAGTTCCATCCACCAGGGCTGCAAGAAGGCAGGAGAGAGGGCAGCCAGGCAGGCCGGGACGCCCTTCCCCTTCACACCGGCTGAGTCCCTGCTGCACTCTGTTCTAGACACTGAGGACCCAGCAGGAGGCTCGCGGCTCCTCTCTGTGGAGCTTGACTCTGGGGCAGAGGCTCATGCAGCGGCACCAGAGCCCCCCGGGGAGAGCATTGCCTCTTCAATCTCATGGCCTCTGCCAGCAGGCCTGGCACCCGTGTGCAGGCTGAGGGTGATGCCCCTTCCCCGGGCAAAGGCGGGATCCCAGATGAGGTGCTCTCCACACAGACACCACATCCTGCCTTGGACAGCAGTTCCTGGGAAGGAGCAGCCTCGCTGCCTTGGTTCCTCAGGGCGTCAGTGGGTCATCACGCCCCTGTGCGAACTCGGCACACCCCTAAGAAGTGGCCACCTGGACATTGCTTCCATTACTCCCTCTTGCCTCCTCGCCAGGAGCCAGCAGGGCAGCAGCCTCATGCCATGAAAAGGGAGGGCTAGTGGGCCCTCCTCAGAGAGGTGCCCCCAGCCCCACAGGATGGTACCACCGTGGGGACCGTGTCCAGGCATTCCCACCCTTTCGGAGGGTGGTGCCCTAATTTGGCTGTGCACCATGGAGGCAGGTGCCACAGCTTCTTGCTCTGCCCCAGGTGCCCAGGAGGGCACTGGTTCCCCTCAGTGCCGACAAGGTGTTCCAGAGTGGAGTTCCTGCTCATCTCCTCTCCTTCCATCCTGTCCCCCTTGGATTTTCTTAAGCCAGCTTGGGTGTGTCCTTTCTCCCATCTCCACATGAGTGGTAAGTGTGATTTCCATGAGCACAATTATGTTGCTGAGATTTTCTAATATTTGGCCAAATTTCAGTATCTAAGCCTTTCAGGGGATCAAAATTTTAAAAACCGATCAGCTAAGATGTGCTTTGTCCCTCTCTTCCCTGTACGCATAGCCAGGCATCACAGTGATGGTTCGAACTATTGGGTGGCCAAGTGCATGGTGGGGACTGAGTTCCACACTGCACTCAGCCAAGGTGACCCTACTTCCTGGAGTGGGGACACCACTTTGAAGCAGGAACCATCTTTTCTGATTTTCTCAAAGATGTTCTAGGAGCTACTGGTCACCTGTACCCTACAATTTTATAACTAAACATACAGATTAATTGGGATGTGGAAGGGAAGTGTGAGAGCTGAAAACGTGGTAAAATGCCGTTTTAAGCCTGACATCTGCTCTTTTTTTCCACAGTGAGTCCCATGCAGAGACCTGGAACTGCCAGATCTAAGTCCCCTGGGAAAATGCAAACTTCTACACCCTTTTTTGTACAAAAGTCCTCAGACACAGGGCCTGGACAATGCATCGTCATGTGATTGCCGGATGGATCTTCAGACCCTAAAGTTTGAGAACCTCATGGTCTTCCAGGAAGACAGGTTGCCCACGGTGGGCTTTTAGGAGAAGAATCATCAAATGGGATGCCAGGAAATGGGAGGCTGAGGAAGATTTGATAAAGACAGACAAAGAGAAATCATAAATAAGTGGATGCCCTCGCTTGAAGCAAATGGATCTTAGTGTGGGAATTTGTGCTAAGAGAAGGGGAGGACTCCACATTGTCACTGATTTGGACAAAAGTTGATATCGAAATATTGTGAAATGAGGATTATTACCAAATATTATTCAATACCACAGAGCAGCACAGATTTTAACTTACAGAGCATTTTCTTTCATGTGATACATCAGCCTGACTCTGATCCAAATGCCCCTCACAGCGCTCCCTGGCCAGGAGCCCCTCAGACCAAGAACATCTCTCACAACATGGAAAGGGCTCCAGCAACAAACCCTCCCACCTTCCTGTGAGGGGTGACAGGGCCCACCCTCTTCCCAGAGCCAACAGATGCTCCCACTTGGCAAGGTGCAGCCTGGGGATTGGCATGGGTGGAGAACTGGATGGAACCAGAGAGGTGTTTCTAGAGTGGACACGTGGCCAAGTGTCAGAGCCAGCCCAGAGTGAGGGAGCAGTGAATCTCAGGGGACCACTTTGCTCCTACAGGACCCTAAAGGTGGGCTGGGTGACTCTCCTCCTCATCTACTTTCCCCCTCTTGACCTAAGACACCTCCCTGGGGTTGCTCAGGGTGCCTCTTTCATGGTTACCAGCAGCAGCTGCCGCAGGGACAGAGCAGCTTTGAGACTCCATTGGGAAGGAAGTTTGAAAGCATCTTCCCACCTTCCAGAATCTCCTGTTAGTTGCACGAAGTTGTTACGCCAGCCTCCAGCCTCCTGCTGGCTCCAGTCTCTCTGAAAACTTTGAAACAAATGTCCCCTTAGAGGCAATGCTTCTGAAACTGGGCTTCCATTAATTTTTATACAATTTGTTTCTTCTTTCTTTTGTTGAGAAACAGTTTTCCAGCTACAGCGAGGAGGCGGTGAGGTTCTGCATCCTGCCTGGGGTGGGCTCTGCCTGACTGAGTCATCGCAGCGCCCTCTGTTTCTCAGTCTGTGAGTGGTTGTTTCGGAATCGTGCTTCAGGCCTTGGGTGTGGGGGTGCAGGATGTGGGTCTTCATGCACCACATATGCGTCACGGGTGGCTGGAAGCCATACCAAGTGCCATGTCTTCAGATGATACTCCCATGTTTTTGAGGCTGGAGGTATTTTTAAGTGGAGATTTCCCCCAAGGAAGCTACTCTGAGAAGCCTGTTTTAGATCCTGTAACTAAACCAGTGCAGGAAATCGCTTTTGAAGAAGAATAGCCATGTCAGTGGTCAAGTGCCCCTGAGTTCAATCTCCAGTACCAAAAAAAAGAAAAAAAAAAAAAAAATAGCCACGAGCCTTGGCTTTTATGGCCAGAAACCTTAGTTCCTAAGGGTCAGATATGCTGGTTTGCCACAGCAAGACAAGGGTGAGTGTCCCTGTGGGGTGTGAGCCCTGTGTCCACACCGCCCTTATCCACCCTGTGCCCCCATTGTGAGAGACGCACCTGTGTGCTTGGCCAATTTCTAGGGAGATTTTTCAGGAGCCTTCTGTCTGATCCTGACTGTAGGCCTTCAGGTGATTTTCCTCCCGAGCTAGTGTCTTGAGCAGGGAAGAAAAATTTCCGCGCTGTCTCTCGTCACCTGGTTGTAAGAACGTAGCCTGCATGTGACTGCTCCAGGCCTCCACTTGGTCACGCAGCTGAAGTCCACGTGTTTGCTCTCAGATGGCGGCTATTTCACGTGTGTTAATGAAGTCTGTTGTCATCACTGGGATGGCTGAACTAAATCCTGTGGGGTTTGTTAAAGGTGTAACAATATTGTGAGAGCAGATTAAAATGGAGAATGCCTTTTTAATGTCCTTCATCCAAAACCTCAATATGTACCTTTGAAAAGCTAAAATTTCTTTTAAAAAAAGACCATTGCTGGGTGCAGTGGCTCAAGCCTGTAATCCTAACACTTTGGGAAACTGAGACAGGAGAATCGCGAGTTCAAAGCCAGCCTCAGCAAAGGCGAGGTGCTAAGCAACTCAGTGAGACCCTGTCTCTACATAAAACACAAAATAGGGCTGGGGATGCGGCTCAGTGGTCGAGTGCCCCTGAGTTCAATCCCCAGTATCAAAAAAAAGAGACCATCTTCATTTCATTTTTAACAGTACATTAAAAACTAACTTAAAAATAATACAAAGGGAAATGAAGTATATATATTTTAAATATTTATTTATTTTACTTGTAGGTGGACATGATACCTTTAATTAATCAATTTTTTATGCAGTGGATCGAACCCAGTGCCTCACATGTCTTGTGCTAGGCGAGTGCTCTACCACTGAGCTACATCAGTCCCTGAAATATATTTTTATTAGACTATATTCAGTGCTATGTGCTTAAGACACCAAGAGATCTTAAATAGCATCACCAGAAAACATGTGTTTTAAAGTGTTCTTGACTCCTAACTTTGGATCGTAATGCTCTGATTTCACACGGTCATGTTGCAGTGAAGGCACAAACATCATTGACTGTGACTGTGTGTCAAGCCCACACAGTGAGGGGGATGTCATTGCCAGTCAAGGCATACTGTCATCCCTGCACAGGGTCCAGGTGTGTCTTAACTCGATCCGAGAATGGGAGGCTACACCCTGTAGACACCGCTGCGCAGGAAGGATGCCTAGTCACGCCTAGGTCAGGGCCGCTATGCGTGGGTCTCAGGGTCAGCATTGGAACGTCTCCCCACACTCCCTGTCCCTGCTGAAGGACTGTGGTGCAGGGTCACCAGAAAGGGGGCGGGGCATATGGGCTCCTGTGGGCTCCTGGCTACTGCTCAATGACAATGAAGTAACCACCAGCATTTCTCAAGTCTGTAAAAATCACAGGCATGAGGTGAGTCATTCCCTACTTGTTACCTTGTTTAACTATTGTAACAACCAAGCAGAGAAGGAAATGTTGTGGTTCCCTCTTTATAGAAAGTCTAATTAATTCAAATGCTAGTTCAGTGGAAGCAGGGATTTCTGTCTATCTAGAGACTATTGGTCCCCAGGATTGGGTGTGGCAGGCTCTCAACAATCGGATCAGTGTTCAGGGTTGAGGGCTCTCCTGCCGCCCAGCACCTGAGCCCACCTGAGGGGAAACCCCGCAGCAGCCGGGACACCCTGCTCCCTGCTCTCTCCTGGCGCCCTGCTTCTGTCAAAGCCAGGAGACGTTCTGCTGTTTTTCCAAATGCTGGAAGTTGGCCTCTGGTCAGCCTTTCTCTGAGAGCATTAGTGACTGAGTTGTGATTTCTCTTCCCCTGGGATTAGAAACTGCAGCCCCTTTTCTCTCCAGTTTCTAGTAGGTAAAGGTTGTTTTGAAGGGAAAAGGCAAACCGAATATAAGAACCACAGCCAATATTTATTAGATACCTATTGTCAATCGAGTATCATGCTGGGATTGTATTATACGGTAAGCTAATTTCTTCGATGACCATTTAAATTCCTTGTTGATTTCCTGAGATCGTCATTACTCTCCACCTAGCGGTTAGGAAATCATGAGAGGTGGGATGCAAGAGCTTCCAGCCACTAAATCTGCCTGGAGCTTCCGCTCAGCACCAGCTCATATTCTGTGTCCAAGGCGTATTTCCTCCAGTGCAGTGTATCATATGCCCCAGTGGCAGACAGTGGCTTCGAAGGCTATTTCTCGGTGTTCTGATGAATGATTTTATTGATAATTATTCCCTAGTTTGGAGAACAACGGGTGTGAGAACCAGGACCTGTCTGGTGATGACTATTTTTCAAACTTCATTCTACTTTCCAGAAATCAGATGCACAAACTGTATTTGTGTAAGTATTTATTCCCAATTTCTTTAAAACTAAGAGAAAATCTAATAGAAAATATTGGCCTGGAGTAGTAATAACAATGGCTAAAAATATAGTGCTTTCTATTTTCCAGGGACAGTTTTAAATGCTCACAGATAATTAAGTAAAAGCATCTGTGGGAAAGGTTCTATATGAACTTTTTCTTTGTAGATAAGAAAACTGTAGTGAGGGAGGCAGAGTGATCTGCAGGAGATCACAGGCCAGTCAGGGTGCTGGGTAGGGGAGCTTTGCACCTGTCTCCTCTGGCTCAAGGGGCCGTGTTTTTAAACACTACATTTCTCTTTCTTAAGTACTCTGCAGTAGCACCTTCAAAGACTTCTTGGGGGTGGAGACAACTGTGGTGCTGAGAATTTCCAGACATGTTACGTCTAGATCAAAGGTCTCTACCTCTAATAACAGCTTCAGGAAGGACTCTGGGTTCCAGCAGGAGAGAGAGGAAACCACTGAGTAGCAGCCCTGGACAGGCAAGTTCCATGCATGATCATGCACAGTGCTGCCATGGCTTGGATGCTGTGACCACCAAGCTCCACAGGCAAAGGTCTGGTCCCCAGGCACTGCCGGGAAGTCTTCAGACGCGGGGCCTGGTGGGAGGCCCTGAGGTCCTGATGGGACCCACCTGCATTCTGTCTTTCTCTGCTTCTTGGTTGGCAAGTGACAGCTTGCTGAAACACAGAATCTTGCTCTTGTCATCTACCACCCTCACAGAGACCAAGCCAGTCCTCTCCCTGCCTCGTCCTGGATGTTGAGCCTTCAAAACTCTTCAAGAGCCGAATAAACCTCTCGGCTTCATACGTAGCCAACCTCAGGTGCTTCACTGCACTAACCCAGAGCTGACGGGTGCATGTGGAGATCCAGGGCCAGTGGTTCGCACAGATCTCGATCAAGCAAGGAGTGGGTTCCACTTGTGCTATACGTCACACCCACATTTATCTAAGAAATATGGCCTCCCCTGTGGCTGCACCACAGCGCCATTCATGTTCCTCCAGGGTCTGCTGCAAACCCACACCCCTCTCGTGGGCATCTGCAACCATGCTGGGCTGGCTCATTGTTGTACCTGCTTTAACCAGGACCTATCAACCAGATTCAGAGAATCCTCTTGTTTTCATTCTCTAGAGGCAGAAGAGGAAAGAGTTCTCAGACTCTGAAGGAGTTGGGGTGGCAGCATTCATGTTTTCTGTGCCGGCAAAGCATTTGCAGAAATGAGAGTAACACAGGCGGGCAGCAAAAGGCAGACTCGCAAGATCCTTCAGATGGCGTCAGAGAGTTTCCACAGCGTCTGCTTCCACCAGACCCTTGCCCTCGCAGTCCACTTCCACCTCAAACCCTTGCCATTTGGTCCCCATTTTCTTACTCTAGGAGAAACCCAAAGGCACTGATTCTGCTACTATTAACCCTTGTCTAACTAGAAAGTCCCGAGCTCTTCAGTTTACTTGGGCTCCTAGAAAGGAACCCCATGTTTATTGTGCCTTTACTGATGGTGTTGGAGCTCCCTTGTGCTCACAGTCCTTCCAAATGCCCAGATAACACTTTGCAGTGGCAGTCTTGGGGGCCAGGCTAAGAAGCATAGTAGTGATCAGGCATGGAATTTCACAGAAAAGTCTTTACTCGCGGGCATAGAAAGCGCCTAGCAAAAGAATCTGGCAGCTCACATTCAGGATGGCCAGTTCTGGATAAATATAAATTGATATGTTTGTCACCAATTCTGAGAGAGGATGTACCATTCAAATTTTAAATTTAGGAGAAGTGCTTAACATTTTCCACGCACTCATTTAAATATTGATACAAATTCTGTCCCACACATACCACCACCAAATGATAATATTTATAGGTGAAATATGGCTCAAATTATTTTTGAAGGAGTACATTAATTTAAACTTGAATGTGCAGTTACAGTTCAACATTTTCTAGAGCAAAAATTGAAAGTATAATAAAATGATACATTTTAATTATAACTCAAAAAAGCACAGCGACAGCAACGCTTGATAATTATTCAAATCTATTTTAGCGATCTTCAAGTAGAACCAAGCAAACATTAAATACACCCTTCCCACTGTGTATAAGATGTTAAGTAGCTTGCAGTGTGTAGACACTATCGACCAGTGTACTCAGTGTGATTAGGCTACAGAAGTGAGCACTTAGCAGAATTTCTTAATTCATGCTCCAGAAAGGCAAGATGAAAACAGAAATCAGATGAACATCAGATTTCTTTGCACTCCCCTTGAAACAGATGTCAATATTTATCCAAGTGCAAATCAGGCCACATTCATAAGGAGCGACGGCCATCAGGGCACTGAAAATCCCAAGTCCCGGGTGCAAGAAAAGCAAGAAATGAGAAACTTTCCCTTCTAATCTGCACGGAAGGGACTGTCCTGGGGTTGGCATATGGCAAACTTCAGCTCACGCACATTAATTGCGGCACTTTCTCTCCCTGTTTCCCTGTTTCTTCTTAGGTCCTGTAGTAGTTGATTGCAGTTCTAAAATCAGTGAGATCTTTGCAGTAACAAATGTTTGCTTATTTTCCTGTAATGTTTGTGAGTTTCCGTGTGGCCGTTTTGTAACTTTGACTGTCAGGGGTTCCACACAAAGGCCAAGCTGGAAGGCAGCTGGGAGACCTGTGAGTGTTAGAGCTGGACTGTGGTGTAGAGGAGTCGCAAATTAGCTGTTAATGACATCAGGTGCGCTTCCGATGCCGTAGCCCACGGGTCCTGGCGTCTCTGGGTCCACCTGCATGGGGCACGAGGACCCAGCAAGAGGCCTGGCGGATGGAAAGCCAACCCCAGGCACTGGACAGAGCGGTCTCCTCCCTTGGCCCAGGATCCACTGGCCGGGCTGTTGTTCTGCACCGGGGGACCCCTCCTCCCTTCCTGAGGCTATGGGAGCCCAGGGCCCTGCCACCTGCGAGGTGCACAGCCGATGGCCCAGCGGTCCAGGCACTGCTGTGATTTAGTGGGTGTTGGAAACCTGACTTGTGCAGGTTTCCACTCAAGCCACACTGAGCCTGTTTTATTCATCAGGTAAACTCCAGAACCTGTTTGGTAAATTCATTTTTGTGTAATCATGACCAGGCTTAAACTTGGGATTAATGTGAAGTAAGCACTTTTTTGACAGTGGGGATATTTTTCAGTCTATATTATCAAATTTTTTCCTAGTAGGGTAACATTTTATGTGTCTCTCGAGTGTCCTACAAACTCCCACTCGTAATGGTGTGTTCATGGTGAAATTGATGTCATTGCACTCCCACACCATGTTCTATTATAGTGTTTTAGGGTTGTGAGCCATTTTTAAAGTTGTGTGTGTGTGTGTTGGAGAGAGAGCACATGTCCAAGTCTCTAAGAGAGGGCACACATAACTAGGGTGATACAGTATGGCTAATCAATTGATCGAATTGATCTAATCTGATTGCAGCTAGACACAACTCTGAGCACGTCGCTTGTCTATATGAATGTCATGCATTTCATATGCTGTCTCCTGTGGCGTCTCCGAGACTGGCTAGTGAGCGGGGCGGAAAGCATCTCAGCACCTTAAGGAGGCAGGCATTGGAAGCCAGGAGGAACTGGAAGATGAGCAACAGAAGAATCTACACTTTCTGTTACAGCCAAACACCTCAGGAATTCAAGAGTGAAGGTATGTTCAGGGAAAGTGAGTTCCCACCTCAAATTCACAAACTCATTTGCTTGTCTCGTCTGGCTTGCAGCATTTGTTGGCTGGGCCTCTTGTTTTACTGGTGACGTGTAGAAGGTCCATTCAGTTGCCTCCAGGCTTCTGTGGGGAAATGACTCAGGACCTCCCGCAGATACCCAGATCCGAAGATACTCAAGTGCCCACTGTCTGGTGGGGTAGCGTTTGCTTACACTGCACCCTCATCCTCCTGTATGCTTTAAATCGCCTCTACATAACTTCCACTACCCACCATCTTGTACATGCTATGCAAAGTTGTTATACTGTGTTCTTCGGGGACAAATGACAAGAAGAAAATTCTGTGCATGTTTAGTATAGACATATTGTTTTTGTTTCTTGTTTTTGATTCATAGTTGGTTGAATCTGCTGATACAGAAATAGCGGGTACAGAGGGCTGACTGTACGTAGATGTACAAAACCAGCCTGATTACCATGTCCTAGATTACTTGTGGGAAAATTTAGAAGAGTTGAATATTTTAAACTAAACTTTTAAAAATCAGGACCCTATGAGAAGTGTCTGTTTAGTTATTTTCCCATTTATTCATTGGGTCATTTGTTTTTCTGGCATTAAGTTTTTGAGTTCTTTATATATTGTGGAGACTAGCCCCCTGACAGAGCAGTAGCTAGCAAAGATGTTCTCCCATTCTGCAGGTCAGCTCTTCACACTCTTGTTTCCTTTGCTGTGTAGAAGCTTTTTAATTTGATTTCATCTACTAACTGATTTTTGGTTTTGAATCTTGAACTTCAGGGTTCTTGTTAAGAAAGTTGGTGCATGTGCACCAATATGTTGGAGTGTTAACCCTACATTTTTTCTAGCGGTTGTAAACTTTCAGGTCTAATTTCTAGGTCTTTTGTTCACTTTGATTTTTGTGCAGGCTGAGAGAACAGGGTCTAGTTTTATTCTTCTACATATGGATGTCCAGTTTTATCAGAACCAAGGCTCTTTTCTCCAATATGTGCTTTTGGCACTTTGTTGGGGACCATATGACTGTATCTATGTGGGTTTCTCTCTGTGTCATCTGTTCTGTTCCGTTGGTCTTCGTGTCTATTTTGAAGCCAACACCATGCTATTTTTGTTACTACAGCTCTGTAGTGTAATTTGAGATTGGGTATTGTGATGCCTCCTGCTTCACTCTTCTAGCTCAGAATTGTTTTGCCTCTTCTGGATCTCTCGTTTTTCCAAATGAATTTTAGGATTTTTTCTAGTTCTGTGAAGAACGTTCTTGGTGTTTTGATGGGCATTTCATTGCATCTGTTTATTACTTTTGTCAGAATGGCCATTTTGACAATGTTAACTCTGTCTACCCAAGAACGTGGAAGGTGTTTTAATCTTCTAAATTCTTCTTCCATTTCTTTCTTCAGTGTTCCATAGTTTTCATTCTATTGAGGTCTTTCATCTTCTTGGTTAGACTTATTCCCAAGGTGTTTTATTTTTGTTTTTGTTTTTTTTTAGGTTATTGTGAATGGGTTAGTTTTTCTGATCGTAAGCAGGTTTATTATTGAAGTATAGGAATGCTATTGATCTTCATGTGTTGATCTTGTAGTACTCTGAATTTATCAGCTCTAGAAGTCTTCTGGTGTAGTTTTGGGAGTACTCTATGTATGGGATCATGTCATCAGCAAAGATAATTTAAATCCTTCTTTTCCTATTTGTATTCCTTTAATTTCCTTCTTTTGCCTAATTGCTCTAGATAGTTTCAAGAACTATACTGAATAAGATCCTTGCCTTGTACATGATTTTAGAGGAAATGTTTTCAGTTTTTCGCTATTCAGTATAATGTTGACTCTGGGTTTATTATAACTAGCTTTTATAATGTAGAGGTAAATTCCTTCTTTCCCTAATTTCTCTTGTGTTTTTAACATGAATGGATTCTGGGTTTTGTCAAAGATTTTTCTGCATCTACTAAGATGATCATGTGATTATTGTCTTTAAGAACGTATATGTGGTTAATCACATGCATTGACTTGCCTATTGAACCAACCTTGCATCACTGAGAAAAAACTCATTTGATCATGGAGCACAATTTTCTTAATGTTTTTGAATATAGTTTGCTAATATTTTTTTAAGGATTTTTGCATCTATGTTCATTAGGGATATTGATCTGCAGTTTTATTTCCTTGATGTATTTTTGTCTGGTTTTGGTATCAGAGTGATATTGGTATCAGAGACTGAATTTGTCAGAGTTCTTTCCCTTCCTATTTCATGAAATAATTTGATGAAGATTCATACACATTCTTTTTTTTTTTTTGCTAAGCAAATGGCGTCTATTTATTATTATTATTATTTTACATTTCTTTTTTTTCTTCTTTTTTTATTTTTCTCAAAAGTTGCATTTTAATACATGTTATCAAACATAACAGAAAAGAAACAAATTTTCAGAAGCTGTACACACTGTTCACTGAAAACATTTGTTGAGGCAAATAGAAAAAAAAATTGTTACAATCATAATTTTTCTAACTTTGCACAAAATGATAAGCAGATTACATTCTTCATATTAAACACCTTTATATGCACTTTCAATGAACAGTATATATATATATATATATATATATATATATATATATATATATATATATATATATTTATATATATTTTTTATCAACCATCTTTACTATACCCATTCCCCTTTCCTGCCCCCCGCCTCCCCCATGTCGTGTCCAGTGTTTCTCTATTTCTCTTATGTTTCCCATTCCTACCTCCCTTATTCATCAGCATCCACTAATCAAAGAGACCATTCGGCATTTGGTTTTTTGGGATTGGCTTACTTCACTTAGCATAATGCTTTCCAGTTCCATCCATTTGCCTGCAAATGCCATAATTTTATTCTCTTTTATTGCTGAATAATATTCCATTGTGTATATGTACCACAGTTTCTTTATCCATTCATCTATTG